>MJUU01015879.1:0-15886 GCA_002080025.1 Modiolus philippinarum | reverse complement strand
AAATAAAACATAAAAGCTATAGAACATGCTGTAAGCAAGTAAATTAAGAGGCAGCACTATAATAGCTAAAAGCTAAGCACAATAAAACATTCAGCCAAATAAATAAAAGTACTAATGTCTATTAAAATCATGCAATCTAAATTTAAGGATTTAAAAGATATTTAAAAGATAAAATTAGCAGCAAGCATTGCAGTGGCACGAGTTGCCATTCCATGAATTAATTAAATTCTTAAATTGATTAAAAGATGTCTGAGTTCTAAAATGGTTTGGCAACTCGTTCCATAATTTTGGGGCAGCGTAGCGGAAAGATTTGAGCCGTACCTTGTTGTCCTTACTGGTGGTAATTCAGCAATGTTGTCATACCTGAAATTATATTTTTTATTTTTTTATTTTCACTAGATCGTGTAAGTAAGAAGGGCTATCCTTTTGTAAAATTTTATATACTTCTATAGCCATAGTTCTTAATCTTCTTACCTTTAGTGATGGAAGTTTAGATTTAATTAACAGATCTTCATATGTGCTTTTATAGTCATCATATATAAACCTTAATGCACGTTCCTGAATTTTCTCTATTTTATTTGTGTTTGATTCACTACAAAAATGCCATGTTAGGGGGCAAAAATTAAAATTAGACAAAATGAAGGAATAGTATATTGTTAACTTTCCTAATTTATTTAATTGAAATCAAGTCCATGTAGATCCTTTACATTTTGTATTATGGATATAATATTGATTGATTCATTAAAAATAAAAATATTTGCATATAAAAAAAGCAGATAATACCATAACAGCATAATTAACAAATTCAAAATGGCATAGGACTACCGATCTACCTTAACAAGACCTTTTTTGTACAACCTTTCATGAATTTACTGAGCGTTTGCCATTTCTACAACATTTAACAAGGATATTAGTTAAAACATCGATTTTTTTTTCCAGTTACACTGGAGTTCACACTGTGAATGACTTTGTTTTGAATGTTGTAATTTCTGTTTCTGTGTTTGGTATCTGTCCAACGTCATTGTTTTCTGTGTCATCGTTTTTGCAATGTTTTTGTAAGTTTTTTGTAAATTCCGCTTCTTTGTTCCTTCGGTATTCTACTGCCGTTGTTTCATAGATGAAATCAAATGATTCTAGATTTTTTTAGTAACTATAAAATATTTTTCATAGAAAATATTTTATTGGCAAAGGTTTTTCTAATCCTTTTACTACTCATTTATTCCTATTTATAATATATAGGATATGGCCTGACAGAAATGGGACCAGGTGACACTATAGACAAAGACCCAATGACTGTAGGCACAGTTGGACACCTCTTTCCGAATACAAAATGCAAAGTAGGTCATCTATAACTTAAATTAAAATTTTGAAAGCAAAAAAATATTCATTTGATCTTAATTAATGATTTAATGATACTATGATATGTGAATTTAGCTTCCAAAGAAAGTAATTATACCCCTTAGTCGACGAGTGAAGGGTTTTATTGGAATAAACTTGTCATTCGCAGTTGGAACAATTATTGCTTATCAGTAAGAAATATTTGTTCAATTTCGAGATTTTAAAGTGATTTGCGAAAAATAAAATAGTGATTATAAAAAGGTTCCTATTTATTACAGTTTCGGCCCTCGAAAACTAATATTTACTGAAATTAGATGTTTTGCTTAGTTCCTGAACTATGATTTGTTAAAAGTAAATGTCACAATGTATATATAATACTAATTGGCATTGTGGTGCTTAACATGAAGATTCCCATCATTTCTTTTTTGATTGTCAAAATATTTAAGATTTAATTTGTTTCAAAATCTCAGTTGGTTACAAAATGATTGCATTATAGACCCTCAGCTTTTGACATGTTGTAACTCATTAATTACAACAGATCAGAATAAAAATATATTCAAGCCGACGTTTTTGAGTATATAAAAATTAGAGAGATTTATAATCGTGTAAATACTACATATCATCATCGTTATTTCGTTAATTTCTTTGTCATCCGTTTCTTCTTACCTGTTTTTCTCCTCAAAGGAGTAGAGCCAGGAAGGGTCAAAATCGGCCTAATGTCAGATCTTGGCAGTATTTGTGTTTTTTATAGAGGACACTATTATTTGCACAAAAATTACTTCAATCTCCATAATGAACATACTCTGTTGCCATGGCAACGACTATTTTGTAGTTTGCATCTACATCTTAAATTCTCTTCTTTCCATTTAATTTAACTGTTATAAAAATGCATATATCGAATATATTGCTACATACAATGCATTTCAATTGTTTCGAACATAAATGACAAATCTTTATGTTATTGGTTCTCTCGTTGCCATAGTAACTGCTATTTTTTTACCCAAAAAGGTATAGAATGCTTATTAAAGATGTTATTTCATAAATATTTTCTCGCAAAACATGCATGTTGATTGACTAAAAATGGGTAAAATGTTTACAAATGATTTAATAGCAAGTTAAGTGGTAGAATTCTTGACGATTGCCATGATGTTGCCATAGCAACGGGCAATCTTGTGCAAAGAAAAACGTATTTTTGCATTTAAAATGCTACCAAGTTAAAGAGTTATCTCTTAAATCCAGCATGCCGAATAACCAAAGTGGATCAAAAAGTTTAACACTTTGGTCTAGTAAGTCAATTCCGATACAACTAATGTGCCGTAACGATAGCAACGGACAATGTTGTGTCAAACCCCTTTGTGTATTCCGTGTGTTCTTAAAGCATATACAAAATAATGTGCAAAGGTAGAATAATAAAAGAATTGACAGATATGTCAGAAAATTTCACAATTTATTTAAAGTCCAGTTCAAAAACAAATATCATGTCAACCCACATATTGTTGCCATGAAAACGGAGAAAATTGAGGGAAAGAAAATCTTCAGCTGCATTGTGTTTAATAATCTCCCAAACAATGCCTGCCAACTGAACACATTATGATCAAAAACTTGGACAATACATATAAGTGTAGTGAATTCAATGGCAAACTTGGGATAAACACTGAAAATTTAGTTTTTGAAAACTTTTTGTGGGAAGTGTAAAAATTACAAATTTCATTAATATGTGCTACGGAAATTACCCGCTTCATTTGGAATGACAGTACTGTTCAGCTGTAAACCCCAACATTAACAAAAAGACGTCAAAATTGCATTATTAGCCAAAGTAAATCAGTTTCCAAGAACAGAAAAATTATTTGAGTACGGGATTTACCAATTTTCGCAGTACATTAAAACTTGAAAAATGAGCTTCAAATATCGTCATTATCAGTTTCCATTATTATTGAGAAACAGTTACAATATTGTCATCAAATATTATACATTTAGTTTTACCTCTACGTTTTGGCTACATTTGCATTTGTTCATGAAAACCATAAAAATATCGATTATAAATTCTGCATGAAAATTGTGAAAATCTAGCTTTTATTCGTAAAGTTATGTATATTTTTTTTTTGTTACTTAAAAAAAAAGATTTTCGTAGGAGCTGGTTTATAGTTAAAGGTATGCTTAAATAAAAATCCAGGTCTGCTAGATGTATTTTGTAGTTTCTAATCCTGTGATACCTACATTGGTTTGATTTGGTTATCTTAGTTTTATAACTGACGTTGCTTAATCTGAACAAGGCCGTATCGCTAGTGAACGCATAGATTTATAACAAAAACATCTTTAAAGACAAAGAATAAAAGTGAGAACAAAAGTCCGAATCGATCAAGCCGGAAGAGACCAGTAAGGAAAATCCGTATAACATTCGACTGAATCCAACACAGAACATTTTTGGCAAGCCGTCATATTCGGCCCGACTTGGAACTGGCATTTTATAAATAAAATTGTGGGTTAAACCAGGTTTAATGATGCATCAACCTCCCGCTTATATGACGACTAACTATAGCTTCTGTGTGCCCAGACTCTGTTAAAGCCATAATATTGTCAGGACACTATTTCAATACGCCAATTTTTGACAGACCATTAAAAATAGTGCCTTTTAATTTGTAGTGCCTCCAGCCAATTGATACATGTTCTAATTAGCAAGATCATAGAATATTTCTAGATGAATAAATGGGGGCAAAGAACAGTTGAAAAAACATGATTAAGTTGCGTAACAAGCTAGAACGGATCGAATGAAATACGGCCAAATACCGAAAATTCTCGGTTGCGACTATGTACCAAATTTCTTATTTGACATACAACATATGGTTTTATTAATTATTTATTTTATCGTGTTGGTGATCTGTTAACGGAATAACAAGTTCCCGCACCTTGGAAAATTCATTTCTATTTT
Source organism: Modiolus philippinarum (assembly GCA_002080025.1). Taxonomy (NCBI): domain Eukaryota; kingdom Metazoa; phylum Mollusca; class Bivalvia; order Mytilida; family Modiolidae; genus Modiolus; species Modiolus philippinarum. The sequence continues at coordinate 11,619 of MJUU01015879.1, read as the reverse complement.
ATGTGAATTTTTGAAATCCCGGAATTTGAAATCAATAAACAAATGATACATTATTTTAGACATTTTGTCATGTTGCATCAATCTGAAATATGGCTTAAAATCCGTATAGCGGAGATTAAATTTAAACCAAACCATCTCCCTTACTTTTCTGGAAACTGATGAGAATGAAAATAAAGTATAAAACCCGAAGAGCTTGGACGATCATTAACAGAATGACAACAAACTTGAGACAAAATGGGAGACAAAATATACTAGAAATTAGTAGACGGAAAATGCCCGCGGTTTCGGCTCAAAAATTTAGCTTAAGTCGTCAATCCTGCTGGAAATTATACTGTCGCGTGACAAAACCAGTATCGTAACCACTATTTCCATGTGGATTAAGTAAGTATTCTTGATTTTTTTTTAACTCTCGACAGTATATCCGTTAGAGACCAGTAATGGCCGAGTATCTTCAGAATCGGTTTGGCGGATTGGTAGAAAATGCACAAGTTGAAAATGATGTGTCTTTACATGTATGCACTTAAAAACATTATCATGTGGTGTGTTTTTTAAGTGTGAAAAATACGGCATTTTATTTACTTCGAAATTAACAATTTTTGGCAGTATATCATTGTAGTTTTTAGACAGTTGTGTTGTTTCAGTCTATCCAGCATTGGTTAGTGCAAACGCCTAGAACGATACGGATATTCCGTTCCAATTCTACGCTGTACCGATATAAACTGACAATATTAACTGGAACTTATGCAAGTTGTGCATTCTTTCGCCCGTAATAGACCTCATATTATGTATTAGTAAATGTTAGATTCCATTTGCCTTTGAATATGTAATCTATATTTTATTTATTCAGTCTCGGAATTTCTGCATACATGAGCTCAATTCGTTCCGATATCGCATAACCAAATTTAATTTGTTAAACACACAGTCACTCGAAATTATACTATGTACACAAGTGTATACATGTAGTTTTAATATAGCCACACTAGAAATAAAGTAGCTGTAATATATACTGCATAGAAAAGCGTGACAAAAATGGTTCCATATTACCATATACAATAAAAAGAAAATGCACTAAGTTGGTAAACAGGAAGACAAGTGTAATTCATTACACTCCGTAGAGCAGGAGTATACATAAAAACGCAGAAAGATTTCTTTAAAAACCGCATTTTAGATTGGAATTTCATTAAATCATTTGACACTTCGTATTTTAAATAAATATACGCATCTTTTTAGATGCTATCTATCTGGAGTTTTCGTTTAAACGACTACTACAATGTTCAAAAATCTACTTTCTTGTGTGTTCCGCCGTTCATGGAAGTTGCAAAAAGTTAAATTTTCGAAGTGGCCACAGCCTTCGACCAAAATATACTCATTGGAATTTACTTTTATTATTGTTTTTCCATTCATTGAAGATAAAAATTATTTGGTCGAAGGGTGTGGCCAAACTGAAATTTGAGAAAATATGTTGGAAATTTACCGTTTTTTCTCAAAATCTCCATACTTGCGTAAATGGCAAGCGTCATAACCCATTATGACGTCATCGAAATGCGAGTACGAAATACATACGAAACATTCGATACATATGGATGGAAATGGTGACCTATTAACATTAATATGTGACAATTCAATTTTGGTCAAAATACTGGGCCATTTTTGGTCCTTTGTGGCTCTACTCCTTTGTCATACAGTTCGATAACATTAATATTTATGTAAGTCTTAAATTAACATGCTTAATTGTAATTATATTGTATATGAGAGAAGGCTTTTATAAGTTGGCATAATTTGTGTCTGATCCCTTTTGCATTTTGTGGGCAAAATAAATATTTTTAATATAGGATTAAACACCGTTTTAAAGGAATTTATTGGAGTATAAACGGGAGCAATTCGCTCGCAAACAAATAAAAGTCCGAAGGAATTTTATGATATGTTTGTGAGTGACTTGGTCCCGTTTATACTCCTATAAATTCCTTTCAAACGGTGTTTAATCCTTATAATTCTTTTAATTTGATGATAAGTAATTAAATTCTTACTTTTATAATGCCAATCACACGTTTTTGTTCTATTTGATTCACTCGGCGTATGAATTTACAAGGTGAACTTAAATGTAGTTCGGTTAACGTCGTCTATCGAAAAATAAACGACTTCAGAAATTGCTACCAGAAGTAAATTCAACCAATCATATCAGCGTATTTCCTATTATGCAAATCATATAAGAATTATATTAAAATAAAGTTGTCAGTCAATCCATCTGTCTGTCCGCCTGTTATTCCATCCGTTATTTTGCGGGGTAAAATCTCAATTCTTCCCTGAAAGGATTGATTGAAATTTTGTATGCTGTTTCCTTGCAATGGGTTGTGCCTTGTAAAACTTTTTATCAACTTCCTGTTTGACGAGACATGTATTGGTTAAAATTTAAAAAAATATTCGTCACCTTATTCTCCACGGTGCCTAAAATGAAACATATGAAGTTGGTGTGCTCCTTTGTTGTAATTAGTTTTGTGTTGTAAGAGATTTTCAGTGTTTTCCGACATAGGCATCCTGTTTGGTTGAAGGGACATAAAAAATTGGTTCGAGTTGGGTATGTTTGGAACTACAACACTTGCAACTTCAAGCTTTTTAAAGTTATCCCTCATAGGTCGACTTACACATTCTTTACACCTGTACAGTTTCACGGAAGAATTATCGCAAAAAAAAAATCCTACATGACCACTCAAATCTGCTTTTTCAAATTCAACATACGTAATCATGAAAACGCATCACTACAGGAAAGAGGGAATGTTTTACCGTCATGTGAAAAAAAAAGATCTATGACAAGTTTTAATTGAAGAACCTAAGGTATGATTAGTTCTAATCAAAGAACCTAATGTTACTTATATCAGTAATGTTTTCCTATTGATATACACACCTTTTTTAAATGCTATCATTTATAACTGTGTTGTCAGGTATTGAGGCTTGTTTAGGGTATATTGTGATACGGGATATTTGCCACTTTTGTTAATGGGATATGGGATATTTTAGGCAAAAAGTACTGGGATATGGGGTTATTTTGACTCTGGAAAACGGGATATTTCAATAGTTAATGGGATATCTTTAATTTTCAAAGGGATATTTTAGTCCAGACTTACTGCGATATGGGATATAAACAAGCCTCGGTATTCCTCTTGTCTTTGTTGTATATCTTTTCTTCAAAATTCCGTGAACCCGAGCACATCAACTGGTAGTATAACTTCATGATGGATGCAGTTGAGGACTCTGCCAGAATGTGGGCGAAGAAAGATAAAGAAGATGTGTACATAAATATCAGACTGGATCAGGTCGATTAAAGTCATTAATCATTAATCGTATCAGTCGCTTGAGAACATCTATGAAAACTAGGACGCCAAGTATATTTGATAATCCTCTTGTTGCAAAAACATTGACAAACCTCCAGGCAAAATACATCATAGTACCAGCAGACAAAGCTTCTAACAATACTCTGTTTGCATATAAGAAACACTAATTTAGACTGTATTTTTAAGGAGATATGTATTGACACTTCATCCAACTTATATACCAACTACATTATCAAAGGACGAGATAATCACAAATCACAAATCACACTTTTGTGTTAGTATCTTTCGTTATCAAAATGGATGAAGACAACAGTTATCTCCCTTACAATTACTGGATGCCTAAGCTTAACAAGAATCCCTTCAAACAGAGATTCATTGAGGAATCTGCCAGATGCACCACTAAGCCCCTGTCCAAACTACTTACCACTTTACTGACTCCAGTTAGAGATGGCCTAAAAAGTTACTGTGAAAAAGCCTATTCTACGAGCGGCTTTAATCAGATGTGGATTCTTAAAAATTCCAAAGATCTCCTTAAAAGGCTCTCCTCAAACAGTCTTGCATACTGCAATAGCATTCAAACTTTTGATTTTTCTACCCGTTGTACATTTTTCCCACATAATATAAACACTAATTTGCCATCTGATACATCAATGTTTCTGTACCAATTACGGAGAACACAGGTACTCCTTTTTGGCAATAGGAAAAGATAAAAGATATTTCGTTAGAACCACATTGAGTCAAACAAGAAATACAATGAAAATGAGGTGATTAAGAAGTGAATTTTTGATTGACAACATTTTTTTTAAATGTAGAAGTTGCGTTTTTCAACAGACAATGGATATTCCTATGGGAACAATTTGTGCGCCACTTTTAGCTGACCTTTTCCTCCCCAGCATATGGAGTGTATATTTCGTATTAAGCTAAGTTTTTACAGGAATAATACAACAGAAACAAAAACAAGTAGCCCACACTTTTAATTTCAGCTCTAGATATATAGCCAATGCACTTCCTCTTAATAACCCAAGATTTAAAGAATGTTTACATCGCATCTACCCCAGTAAACATGGAATTAAAGAGACAACCGATCCACCCAATTCTGCTTCATACCTTGACCTTTTGTTATACATTGATGAACGAGGAAGTCTGAAATCTAGGTTATATGACAAGCATGGTGATTTTGACTTTCCAATTGTGAACTTTCCCTTTCTCTGAAGCAATATACCTACCTCCCCAGCATATGGAGTGTATATTTCACAATTAATTCATTACTGCAGAGCGTGCAGTTTATACAATGACTTTGTAAAAAAGGCGAAAGCACTGTCACAAAAACTGCTGTGTCAGGGATATATTCAGCCGTTGTTACTTTCGTCCCTTCAGAAATTATGTGGCCGTCACAACGACATCTTAGATAGATATGAAATGTCAGTGTCACAAATGAAAACTGACATTTCAGCTAGATTCACGTCTTTCCGGATTTGACATTACCGGTTTCGACTAAATCCTGGATTAACCCACTAACAGTGTAACGGATGCTGTATACAGAGCAGGACATGCTTACCATTCCGGAGCACCTGATGTCACACGGGGTTTTTTTTTTTAGTTCAAACTGTTAGTGTTTTAGTTTTTTGTGTTGTATATATAGTGTTAGTGTGTTTTGTAGGCGTGTGTATTGTCTTCATGTTTTATATACTTTATTGTAAGGGTACTTGTCTTGATAAGTTAAACTTTTTTTCTAGTTTGATTTTTACTGCGAGTCTTACGAGTTTAACCCCACCGCAATTTTTGGGCCTATCCCAAGTCAGGAATATATTGGCCATTGGCTTGTCCTTGTCTTCTTATAAAATTTTAATTGTTTGATATTCGGGTTATTGGATGTGGTTTGTTTCCATTGATTTATTCACCTTTTTACCCTTTTTGGGCCATTTAGGGCTTACTTTATGGTGTGAGGTTCCTCACTATTGAAGACCATACGGTTGACCCCTAGATGCTTTGTTTTGGGTCGTTTTAACCTAGAGATGGGATTTTGTCTCCTTGACATTTACCCCATTTCCTTTCTTTTTCATATGTAATGTCTTTGGTCTCTTGTCTTCTGGTGATCTTGCTTTTGCCTTGTCTCTGGACTTTATGATTTATGTAATCTTGTGCTTTGTTCCTTCGGTATTCTACTGCCGTTCTGTATCCCTATTGTTTTGAAACTGCCTATATTTATCGAAAATTGAACCTAAAATTGTCTCACTGCTGCAATGGCGTACTGAAGAAATTTTCTTTAGTGATGCTTTTTGTAAGGTGTTATATTGCAATGGTCAAGCGAGTGGCAAAAGTTTCATTTCAAACAGATGAAATTTTACACCCCAAGCCGAAACGAATGAAATGTAACTTTTTCTACTGGCTTGACTGTTGCAATATTATTTTGCAAAATTAGAAGATAAAAGAAGGCATTTATACAAGTACACCATTGACATATTAGAGAATATTATTCAAAATATTCGTGATGAATAAGTATCTTATTATCATACATTATAGATAATAAATCCTCAAACTTGTGAACCCGTACCAAACGTTGGTGAACAAGGAGAAATATGCCTGAAAGGTCCGACATTAATGAAAGGATATTTGAACAATCCTGCAGCAACTGCTGATGCTGTTAAAGATGGGTGGATGCATACGGGTCAGTATGATATGTATTGCAGTTTAATATATATTACTTTTCATACCAAGTCACACGTTGTGTCCAGTTATTATATGATACCCTCAGTTTATTATACGCTTGTCTTTTACAGGACGTATTATGGTATGCCGCTGTTGCCCGTCCGTCCACTCGTCCTACTCTAACTATAGAACGCTTTGATCATTATTCCTGAAACTTTGCATGATTGTTAAGTATGACGGACAAAAGCCCCCTTTCGTTTTATTTTGTGAGTGGATTTTTCGTTCTAGAGTTATGGCACTGTGAGTATTTAAAAAGATATATAAAATTGCCAATTACAAGAGAACGCATTGATCATATTTCATGTGTTCGGTATGACAGAAGAAAGCTGCTTGTTGTTTTATTTTGTTGATGCATTTTTCGTTCCAGAGTCATGGGACTTTGATTATTTCAATTAAAGAAAAAATGAAATTACAATTTCCGTCTACACGTCGTACTCTACCTAGAGAAGGCTTTGATCATTCCTCTTGAAACTTCGCAGAATTGTTAGATATGACTGACGAAAGCTACCTATCATTTTATTTTCTCCGCTGATTATTCCCTCCAGAGGAATGGGACTTTAATTATTTCAAAAATGCATGAAATTGCCATTTCCGTCCACTCGCCATGATATTTTTCTTCAAACTTTGCTGGATTGTTAGGTATTACAGAAGGAAGCTCTCTATGGTTTGATTTTGTCGGTGATTTTTTCGTTCTAGAGTTATGGGACTTTGATCATTTTCAAAAAGCATGAAATTGCAATTTCCATCTACACGTTGTACTCTTACCACATGCTTTCATCACTTTTTGAAACTTTGCAGGAATTTTTAGTGACAGAAGAAAACTCCCCAATGTATTTTTAATTGGCAGATTTTCAATCCCAGAGCTTTGGAACTTTGAATTTTAAAAAAAAAAATAAGTAAACTTTGTATACATTATTGAAAAAAATGATATTCTTTTATTTTATGGGATCACTAACCCTTAACCATACATGATTGACTGCTATAGATCAGATGATATAATTGATACATATCAGAAGTCTCTTGTCAAGTCTTATCAGATGGAGTTTTTAATTTCAAAAATCATTTAATCAGTTAGGACAGGCGTATCATGCGCTCTTGATACAGCTGTTTATTACAAAATATGCTAATCGGCAAATTCCACATACTGTGTAATAAATATAATGTCATCATTTTTATACGACCGCAAAAAAAGTTTTGAGGTCGTATATTGGTATGATACTGGCGGCGTCGTCGTCGGCGTCTATGGACACTTCGTTTCCGTGCGATAACTTAAGTTCTGGTTGACCAATCTTGGCTGGGATTGCTTTGGGTATTGTAGCCCTTCCTGTTTCTGAAAAAAGGGCCAAAAAGGGCCAAATTGGTTGTTCTCATATATTAGGTTGTAGAATATTTATTATTTATCAGATTTTTATGGGGTTTCTTTCAGTGTGCTCCTTATTAAATTTCCAATCAGTAGTATGTTAACGGATTTCACATCGCATTTACCCTTCATGAGATAAATTGGCCCTAATAGGGGAAATCCCCCAAATTTAAAAAAAAAAATTAGTCCGATTTTGATGCAGTTTTTTTCAATCGATTCCATTTGAAAACTTAATGTAGCGCTCAATTATTAGATTTTTGTTAACTTGTTTCCTTTCCGAGCTATGAGGGCGAAATTGCAAATTTGCAGATTACCTAAAATTTTCATTATTCATCGGATTTCAATGGGATTTTTTTCTTTGGATTCTTCTTGATATAAGCTTTCAGTAATATGTCAACGGATTTAGCGTAGCTCTTACTGTTTCCCAACTATAAGGGGTCAAAGGGGCCAAAACTGCAAATTTGCAGAATACCTAAAAGTTATATTTTTCATCGGATTTCGACAGGATTTTTTTCTTTGGATTCCTCTTGATATAAGCTTTCTGTAGTTTGTCAACGGATTTGGCGTAGCTCTTATCGTTTCCCAGCTATAAGGGTCCAAGGGGTCCAAAACTGCAAATTTGCAGATAACCTAAATTTTTATTTTTGATTGGATTACGACGGGATTTTTTTAATGGAATTCTCTTGATATAAGCTTTCAGTAATATGTCAATGAATTTGGCATAGCTCTTACTGTTTCTGAGCTATAAGAGGAATCTTAAGGAGTCATATGGGCTAATTTTTATTTTCCATAGTTTGTGTCCAGCTAATTATTAGGTCAATCTGCTTATTCTGCCAATCTAATTATTGTGTCAAGCTCTTTAGTATGTCCATTCTTACTTTAAAATTACACTTATTGAAATTTCAGTGGTCGACATGCTGCGGTCGTATTATGCTGCGCTCGGCGTAGCCCTTTATTTTTACAAGATATGCTCATGGACAGTTGCACATATTGTGTACTAAATATGGTTTTGTCATCTTCTTAACAAGATATGTTCATGGACAATTGCACATATTTGGTACTTAATGTAGTGACTACTAGTGTTATTAGTATGTTCTAGGCAAATTGCTCTTATTGGGAACTAAATACAGTATCACCAGTTTATTGCCAGATATGTTCATCAAACAGTTTATAAGTCATTGGATATAGAAAATTATCAAATGTAATTGAAGTAATTTGACATTTTCATTCCTATTGTTTAACATTCTAAGACTTGTTAATTGATTTGTGTACAGCACATCATTCAAAAGCACATATTTTGTACTCAATATAGTATCATTAGTTCATTACATGATTTGTTCATGGATAAATTGCGAATATTGTGTACTAAATGCAGAATGACTGGTTTATTAAAAAAACAAAATCGTGTACATTTACTAAATTGAGTATTTTCGATTACTTTATAACACCTAAATTTAATTACGTTGTGAATTACAACAGAAACTGCATGCTTTTATTGTTGGTCTCGAAGAGTGGTGCTTTTGAATGATGTGCTGTACACAAATCAATTAACAAGTCTTAGAATGATAAACAATAGGAATGAAAATGTCAAATTACTTCAATTACATTTAATAATTTTCTATATCCAATGACTTATAAACTGTTTGATGTGAAAATAACATACTTTGCCATTCTTTAAAGGTGTTTCTTATCGTCTCCCTATTTCATATCAGAATGTCGGTGCCCTATACAATAATTGATGTGACTACAAACTTATATTGACATACGTACTAGTATGTGGCTAGATTAACAATTTAATATTTCAGTTCTAGAACACTACTTAATTTGAAGCATAAGCATTGCTTAAAATTATTATATTATAGGTGATATTGGATATGTGCAAGAAGATGGAAAATGTGTCATTACTGACAGAGTAAAAGATTTGATAAAATACAAAGCATTTCAGGTTGGTTTTAATTCTTCGTCTACATTATACATTTAAACGTCTGTAAAATTACACTTAAATCAGTTGCAAGTTCTAAAATTAAAGTTGCGATGGCCAATGTAGAACTTCACTGATAATGTAAAACTTCAGGGTAACAATTAAACACCGGAAGTACAGGTCTCATAAATATAACTAATATCTATGTAATTCCAGGATTGGTCGAATGCTCTATGAGTTAACAAATCGAAATTTTGTCCAGTATCTTTATTCCATATACAGGTTAGAATAGTAGACATTAGAAGGGAGTTTGCTTGTAGTTAAATAGTATTTGTTACGAACTTTCAACAGCATATGGTTGAGTTGGTAACGGACACTACCAAAAAGGAATGGGAGGTAAATTTGGCATACAACATACATTTTGTACCATTTCTTTTGAAAATACGTTCGACAGTTTTTTTTCCGGTTTTGTCTTTTTACCCTTTGGATTCTTGAGTATTATGTTTGGTAATTTTGTTATTACTCTCATTGCTTATGTTTTCAAAGGTTCTTAGAGAATGTAAAACACATTCCAAAGAATAGTGTCTGTAAGTCTCTTCCAATTTTGGGACTTCCGGGTACATAATTTGTACCCGGAAGTTGCATTTTAACAGAAAAATATGACGTTTCAAGCAAACAATGAAGACGTCATAATCCCACAACGACATAGTTAGGCGGGAAACGTTTTCAAATTTGAGTTTCATCGTGATTTCTCAGTGTCACATGACGAGACTTACAGACCATATATATTAGATGCATATCAGTTCTGCAAGTCTCGTCACATAGCATCGAGAATTTTCGATAAAACACAAATTTTAAACCGTTGCCCGCCAAAACATGACGTCTGAGGATTGTGCTGTTCAAATTTGTGTTTCAAACGTTTCACTTAAAGGAATAAGCTGTGGAAATAGACTAGGCTTTATGAGCTAGCCGGCTGCCTAGGAACGAGCACTTCTTGGTCCTTCTTTCAGAATAAGGTCTTTTTTCTTGCTTTTCAAGATAGTGAAGTCTACCTGTAATGGGTTTTTAGTAGTCTACCTGTAATGGGTTTTAAGTAGTCTACCTATAATAAGTTTTATTTGTGTTTTATCATACTATAGGGAAACGGGATTGTTAAAGGGGATGTTTTGGTACCCATAAGCCGTTTTAACCCTACCGCTGGCTTTTGCTAATGCCGGCACCAAGTCCGGCTATCCCGAGTTCCTATTGTTGTATACGTTTGTATAATGTTTTTTATTCATGTTTTTTCTTGTGTGGTCTCCAGGTAAATTGTTGCATGTGATTGTGATATTCGGCAATTGTGGGTGTTTCATGTTATCTTTTCTTTGCAAGTATTCCGTTCAAACATTGAGATATGTAAAGCATTGTTTGACTTACCAACGTTTATTGGTTATTTGTTCTCTATCAGTTTTTAAATATCTTTGAGTTTATGGTTTTCCAAATATTTAGATTTTATCTACACTGAAGAGACATAAGTTGTCGAAATGCGCATATGCAGAATTTAAATTCACAGTTACTTCGATACTGAGTTATTTGTTACCATTGGGTCGATGCCACTGCTGGTGGACTGTAAGTCCCCGAGGGTATTCACCAGCCAAGTAGTCAGTACTTCGGTGCTGACCCGAAAGCCGATTCGATTTGAAACCTTACAATATCTAAATTTGTAAATTTTGTCGAAATCTAAGGAGTATCTCCCTCATGCAAAGCTCTGTCCTTAGCTGATTTTGGCTTTACATTTAGATCATATTTGTTATTTGTTCTCTATCAGTTTTTAAATATCTTTGCGTTTATGGTTTTCCAAATATTTAGATTTTATCTGCACTGAAGAGACATAAGTTGTCGAAATGCGCATATGCAGAATTTAAATTCACAGTACCATCTGTACTTAGTTATTTTACACCTTTGACTTATATTACACTGTTACTGGAGAGAAATGCACACTTATGATTTATTATATTATACTGTTACCAGAAAGAAATGCAAATTCAATTCGTTATATATGGACTTCATTACTTTCCGTGAAGCATTTACACATTTTTCAGACTGGGAAGACATTTTACCTCTAGATCATGACGTTATCTATTTTTTCACCAAATGCGCTTCACACCTAACAAGTATATTTTGATGGCACGAGATGGTATATTTACACCCATTTTGCATAATTTTTTAAGCTAAATACATAAGATTGACTTCGTAATCGTCTAATCAGTGCAGTACCTTTAAGGAATAAGTTATTGAAATAGACTAATATTCTGTTCAAA
>MJUU01015875.1:90821-113296 GCA_002080025.1 Modiolus philippinarum | reverse complement strand
AATATGACACCAGTTGTATGCCTACTTGGGGTCTTGTTTGATCCAAACACCTGTCTTATTATCATCCGCTACTACATATATGTTTGTAGGATTAAAAAAGAAATGATTAGTTGGACATGATTTTTGGAATCTCTAAAATATTACAGAAGTGTATATCTTAGTTCTCTATATTTATGTACCCCTAGACAGGCAAAAATTGTTAAAGAAAAATGAGAATCTATAGAAAACCTTGTTCAATCTGACAGGTAAGTTATAAATCAGTTTAAAAATGTAGTATTTTAATATCCATCAAATGCATATTAAGAATAATTTTACTATACTATCTTAATTTTGTTACTGAAATAATTTAGTTCATGATATTGTACATGTATATTGCTTTTTGATACAATAAAAATATATATGAAAAAAAAACAATATTTCTCTTCATAATTATAAGAGACACATAAAACGTTGTATGGAAATTTCTCTTCAAGGTTTAAGAATTTTATTCTAGTTCATATTTTATTTTCTTTTTGTCAATATGGAAAACAAAATATACAAACCGTATGAAGAGCAACATCTACGTCGTTCTCAAAAAAAAAAACCTACATTCATAATATTCAGGTTTATGTGCTAAAAATGTAAAAAGGTATAGCCATTTTTGTTCCTTCGACGGATCAATTTTGCAAATGTTACCCATTCTTTCGAAAACTGGTTGAAGAGGCTTTTCTTTCCTTTCACTAAAGATACTTAGCGCACTTTCACTGAGGAATCATACTTCAAAATACAGATTTCAACTTCTTTATATAGTTGATAAAGTTTGCATTTTTAAACAATTTTTAAAAAAAGATAAAGTTTGCATTTTTAAACAATTTTTAAAAAAAGAAAAACAAACAAACAAGCAAAACGTTTTCGAATTGCAATTTGGGTGCAATTTGAAAGGGCTGATGTTTTTTATTCTCCCCCAACAGAATGGTTTTGTTTCTCTGTACTCGCACCTCAATAGTGAAATGGTCATATTGGTCATGTCCTTACATCGTTACTGTACATACTTCAACTTGATATAGATGTTCAAATAACAAATTGTCACCCGCTGTTTTATTTCGATCATATGCAATTTGTTTATTTATCGCCACATGTGGTCACATTGTCATATTTTGTCATTAGAAAAATCGATACGGCACTGATATATATACGTCTAATCAGGCGAGATAACTCGTATTGTCAAATTTTGTTGTACATTGCTGGGGATGCTACTATTTTAGAATAACAAAGTAACATACCCCGGAAAACCATGGGTTTTATCAAATTAATCTTCTGATTTAAAAGATGATACTAAAGAATCAGTTACCGAACATATATTTCAATAACACATCTTAGCTGGCTCTATGATGGCTACCACATGTGGCTCAGATCATGCATACTCTTCTGCAACATGTGATTATGCTGCTGGTTTGTAGTTTGCATTTTTTAAATTTCCATATACCAATGTATTGTGGTGTTTGAAGCTGACCATTTTCCCGCATATATGAAATAAATCAATATAAGATCATATAACCATCCGTTGATGAAATAAGATTTAAATCCAGTTATCATTTGATATGGTTGCAACCATATCTTTTCTTGTTTAATCAGGTTCTGAGTTATTTAAGTTTTTTTTTTCCATCTTTTGAATTCAGAAACATTACAAATATTCAGGTCACAGGTAATTGATTATTATTTCTACAACTACGGTAACATGTGAAGTTATTTATAATTAACTTGTCACGTGACACTCTGTCAACTGCTGAAATATTCCCTCGACAATTCTATTTTACTTAGGCTTACACCTTACATTTATATGTCATATTTCTTATGCTGTTTACAATAATGTTAAAGAAGAAATTCGCAATGAGTTTGGCCGCAAAAAGTTGATTTTTGATCTCGAAGTGCATATTCATACCCGGGATTTTTACTTACGTACCGTAAATCCTCCTAATTATATATAATATATATTTGTCTCTGATTTAACTAAGTCCCCGATAGTTTTCACCAACCCTATAGTCAGTACCGGCTCGAAAACCGATTTTGTTTGGAAACTTATGATACTGAATTGTAGAAAAGTTTGTATTAAGCTAAGAATTATATCCTTCACACAGAACTCTATCCTTAGCTGAATCGACTCTTACACAAAAACAAGAATACTTCATTGGCACAGCACAAGCTTATATTTATGGGTCAGTCCGATACCCTGACTTACTTCGGTATTTTNNNNTTATTTATGGTTTGTACATAACTTGCGTTCTCGAGAAGTTAAGAGGCAAGAGGAGTTTCATTAACAGGCTAAGTGAATTTTCCCTAAACCAGTAAATTTCAATCCAAGAAAAGGACTTGCCAACGCCTCCCTACACTTTTTTCCATTTCTGTAATATGTTCCAATAAAACCGCATGGAATCTTTATCAATATAGTTTTATGTTTAAAAAAAAGACAGATCGGACATAAAGAATTTACATCGAATCGTCTGTTTTCTTCGCTCTAGAGGTAGAAGGTAAAAGTCTTCCAGTAAAACTCGTTTAGTACAACGCCTCTGATTGACTGATTAATTTATTTTTGTATATACAAAATTATTATTGATTATACAAAAATAATTTAAGTATATACTAAAATATTTTTTGTATATTCAAAAAACTTTTATGTGTATACAAAATGATTTCAGTGTATACTAAAATATTTTTGTATATACAAAAACAATTTAAGTATACACAAAAAAGAATTTAGTGTACACAAAAATGGAATTTAGTATATACAAAAATGAATTTAGTATATACAAAATGATTTTAGTATATACAAAAATAGGTAATTATGACCCTGATACCGCGCGATAGGAACAGCTAGTGATCGATGTGGTCGAGATCTTAGTGAATCAAAGCATGGAATGCTATTAAGGCAGGTTCCTGGGTATTCCAGAAGTTCTGTAATTATTACTGTTTTGCTGAAATCTTGACATTTAATTTTTTCAAGAATTAAAATCCGAAATTTTCCTTCCCTGTTTAGGTTGTCTTTTCAGTTTTTATATGGGATGTTGGCAATTTATTTAAAACTCTATTTATTTACATTTCATTGTCTTGCTCCTCTTTGTTGGTATACGTACATGTTTACGTACGCGTTTTTAACGATAGTCTGGATCATTCCGATTCTTTTCATACAAAGTAGTCTCCTTAATGTAAGAGTCTGGTTGAAACAGACTTTTTTCAAGATGGCTTTACCCGACAGCTAGAAGGCAGAGAACCTGCCTTAATAATGATGACTGGTCAACGAGGAACAACATATGTCACATACTCGCAGTAGACATAGTTGTCCTTCGAGGTTGTGTTTTTTGGAGCGATTTGGTCCAATTTTTTGGAGAGATGTTTTGCGTTTTGGAGAGAAATTTTGATAGTTTTCCTGATTTTGACCTTATTTGGTACTATACAGTGCATGTTAAGATAATACACAAGACAAAATCAGTCACAGAATAACGGAACGATTTCAGTTGTTTGGTTTGTTGTAAAATTAAAGATTTTGTGTATGTCCCTGTTTTATGGAGAGATCGGAGAAAAATATCCAGGTGTTTTACCGTTTTGTTCTGTTTTTTCCAAATATCACATAAAATTCAAATTTAAAAATCACACTAACAGAAACTTTTAATCAGATTTAAATATGTTTTATCAATAGTTCATTTTCAGGAGATCAGGAGATGCGTTTGATACAAAAATTGAATATGAATAATGGTTTAACACGGATGATAAGGAGTATAAAAAGAAATGTATTTACAAAGGATAAAATGTGCATTTTTATGTATCTCTGAACTATGAAAGGCGAAAAATTTAGTGTTATCCATACTGTCATGTATTCACAACATATTATCAAGAACAAGAGGCTCTCAAGAACCTGTATCGCTCACCTGGTCCTTGATGAACATAAGACATTTTATGTTAAAGGGCAAATATACATGTATATAATTAAACTATAGTTCCAATATGCCCAATTAGCTTAAGGGGAGAAGACCGCTGTTAGTGTTCCCCATGCTGTCCAATGTTAAACTATGTTCCCTGCTGGCAGCCATCTTAGATACACCTTTTAAGTAAGGAACCATCCAAGGACTATTGTGGCCAAGTTTGGTTCCAATTGGCCCAGTAGTTCCAGAGGAGAAGATCTTTGAATGCGTTTTACCATAGGGTCCAATGTTAAACTATATTCCAAGCTGGCGGCCATCTTGGATATAGCGCGAACCTAAAAAAACACTGTTTTTGTAAGGGAGACCCAAGGACTATTATGACCAAGTTTGGTGCCAATTGGATTAGTAGTTTCAGAGAAGAAGATCTTTGAATGTGATTTCCCATAGGGTCCAATGTATAAACTATGTTTCCCGCTGGCGGCCATCTTGGATATCGTGCGGACGTGAAAAACAGCTTTTTTGTAAGGGACCACCAAAGGACTATTGTGGCCAAGTATGGTGACAATTGGCTCAGTTGTTTTAGAGAAGAAGATCTTTGAATGTGTTTTCCCATAGGGTCCAATGTATAAACTATGTTTCCCGCTGGCGGCCATCTTGGATATCGTGCGGACATGAAAAACAGCTTTTTTGTAAGGGACCACCAAAGGACTATTGTGGCCAAGTTTGGTGACAATTGACTCAGTTGTTTCAGAAGAGAAGATCTTTGAATGTGTTTTCCCATGTGCTCCAATGTAAAAACTGTGTTTCCCGCTGGCGGCCATCTTGCATACCGCGCCGACCTGAAAAACACCTTTTTGTAAGGGACCACCAAAGGACTATTGTGGCCAAGTTTGGTGCCAATCGGCTTAATAGTTTCAGAGAAGATCTTTGAATGTGTTTTCCCATAGGGTCAAATGTTAAAACTATGTTTCCCTCTGGCGGCCATCTTGGATATCCCATGGACCTGAAAAACACCTTTTTTGTAAGGGACCACCAAAGGACTATTGTGGCCAAGTTTGGTGCCAATTGGCAAACTAGTTTCAGAGAAGAAGATATTTGAATGTGTTTTCCCATAGGGTCAAATGTTAAAACTATGTTTCCCACTGGCGGCCATCTTGGATATCGCATGGACCTGAAAAACACCTTTTTGTAAGGGACCACCAAAGGACTATTGTGGCCAAGTTTGGTGCCAATTGGCTCAGTAGTTTCAGAGAAGATCTTTGAATGTGTTTTCCCATAGGGTCCAATGTTAAAACTATGTTTCCCGTTGGCGGCCATCTTGGATATTGCACGGACCTGAAAAGCACTACTTTTGTAAGGGACCACCAAAGGACTATTGTGGCCAAGCTTGGTGCCAATTGGCTCAGTAGTTTCAGAGAAGAAGATCTTTGAATGTCTTTTCCCATAGGGTCCAATGTTAAAACTATGTTTCCCGCTGGCGGCCATCTTGGATATCGCATGGACCTGAAAAAAACCTTCTTTGAAGGGGACCACCCAAAGACTATTGTGGCCAAGTTTGGTTCCAATTGGCCCAGTAGTTTCAGAGGAGAAGATTAATTTTGACAAATCAATAACTACTTGGAAACAAAATTTCATTGAAGTCGGACAATGTGGAATTTTCCCGCCTTTTTGGTGGCCATTTTGAAAATGGCAGTCAACTTTCAACACCGGTTTTAAAGTCGCAACATCAATATCTATTTGAAAATCAAATTTAATTGAAATCGGAAAAAGGTTGACTTTTTCTGCCTATTTGGCAGCTATTTTGGAAATGGCAGTCAATGCACTATTTTCAACACCAGCGGCCATTTTCAAAATGGCAGTGAACGAATAATTTTCAACACCGTTGTTAAAGTCGCAACATCAATATCTTTTTGGAAACCAAATTTCATTGAAATCGGACAATGTTGAATTTTCCCGCCTTTTTGGCGGCCAATTTGAAAATGGCGGTCAACGAACATTTTGAAGTCGCAACATCATAGCAAACATTTTATCAATTTAAACTTCATTCATGTCTTCTATAGTTTTGGAAATAAAAGGCAATAAATATGAAAATTCTGTAAGCTAAATTCTGTAAAGCCAGGTGAGCTAAAAACTTGTATCATGATGTTTTTTTGTAAAATAACCATTTTTGTACAGTACCGTAGTTGATATATGACGAAATTTTTCGATTTTTATGGCAATGTGAGCTTTTGTTATCACTAAATGCAACCGTCGTCCGTTAACTGTCGTCCGTTTTAAACTTTCCCTTCAAAGAAGTTTGCCTTGAGAACCACTGAATGGATTGGAACCAAACATGACAAGAATAATGCTTATGAGGTGCTGACCAAATGTTTTACTTTTGTGCCATTACCAAACATGGTTACCAGTAATTGGATTATTCCTTTTTGAGATCCACTGGAAATATACCAAACTTCGGAAAACTTATCTTAACATTTGAACCTTATGGGAATTGCATACAAAGATTTTCTTCTAGAAAATCAAAGCAAACATGTGACTGGTGCTGATCAAATTTTGTTACTTTTGTGCCAATCCCTCATCCAAAATTGGGGCTAGCAGGGGTCATTTTTAGCTCACCTGCGTCAGTTTGAGCTATAGCTATCATTTCCGGCGTCCGGCCGTTAAACTTTTCACATTTTCATCTTCTCCTCTGAAATCAATCAAACTTTACAGGAATGATGAATGGCAAGTCCTTCACGAAGATTGCTAATTTCGTTCTGATCCGACAAAAAACATGACCGCCACTGCAGAACTTCGGTTTAACATTGGACCCTATGGGAAAATCAGTATTTCATCTTCTCTTCTGACCAATGAAACAAATTCAACCAAACTTTACAGGAATGATGTATGGTAGGCTTTCACGAAGATTGCTCATTTCGTTCCGATAAAAAAANCAAAAAAAAAAAAAAAAAAAAAAAAAAAAAAATGCCAACGCGGAACCTAGGTTTAACATCGGACCCTATGGGAAAAATCACCTCTGAAACAACTGAGGCAAATTGAACCAAACTTCGAATTAATCTGACAAAAACATTGTACTATAGCATTGAACATAGTTTAACTTTTGACCCTAAAGAAAAATAGCATTCTGCTTATTTTCCCCGTAACCACTGAAGCCAATTCAATAAAACTGTAGCATAACATCATTAGCAAGAATATGGCTTGTATATTTGAAGCTTCTTGTCAGGTGAGCGATTCAGGCTCAGTCCTCGATCCTCCAGCTAAACATTTGACCCTATTGAAAGAATATTCAAGGATGTTTCCATATGAAACAACTGGACTTAAACTTAATAATTTATTTTAAATGCTTCCCTTCAATACAGATATACATTGTATTTCAAGTCTGTACCTTTGGAATACATTCAAAGATCTTCTCTTCTGAAAACATTTGGCAAGTTTGAAATAAACTCTGGAACAAACGTTCTCTTTCAAATTGTCCTGCAATAGTGTTCTGCAGTTCCATACCTTATCCAAAATGGCAGGAAGTAGGGGAAAGTTAAATGTTGCATCATATGAAATAAAGATTCACTTACACACATATATATATTTAGCAGGCGTGGATCTAGGCAGTTGGGAAAGGGGTTCCAATTAGAAGTGAAAGGAAATTTGGCCGAGCGGAGTGCCGGAGTCGCGAAAATTTTAAGGGTATTTTTAAGTGAAACATCAGCATATTCATTCAAAAAAAGACATGTCTAAAAAGAGAGGTGTTCAACCCCCGGACCATTCCCCATGAATCCGCATATGTTTAGCTTAAAACGAGACCCTTTCAAATTAGACGTTTTTTGACTATATGTACCAGCCATTGTCCAGGTAAAAGATACAGGCGCTTGAGAGCCTCTAGTTTTAAAAACGTTTCTTTTTTTGTAAAGACACACCATGTATTATTTATCATTTTAACAGTCGTTTCGTTCCAAATTAATCAATAATAAAAACTCTTTGAATCTTTCGAATAAGAACGCGATACATCGACAAATGTTGCACCTGATGCTTCATTTTCTATGTTTCGTTATTTTCATGTCTGCTAATATGGTCCAAATGCAAATTTCAAAGTTTAATTTCTCTCCATAGAACCAGGAAAATCGCTCCATAAAACAGGACAACGGCCCATAAAACGTGGACTTCTCTTAATCAAACCAGGACATAAACAAACGGAAAAATTGAAATTACTACAAATTTTCTGCTTTAAATTTAGTTGTTGCCATATATATACATTTGTTAATGTACATTGTGTTAATAAAAACAGACAACGAATCTATTTTTGTTATATCAAGTGAAATTGAATTTTTGGAATAAGGCTCGTAGTTCAACGTGACAACACTTTTGCGAGACAAAAATGCAATAATCCAATTATATATAATCATATATCATAAGTAGAAGTTAGGCTTATTCTAAGTTTTCTTCTTCGAGCGCTATATTCTTCAATCTTAGAAATGCCGTCTGTTTGTTGATGTTTTACTAAATATTCTCTCCATAAAACCATGACACGCCCCAAAAAACAGGACATTTTCTTTCCAAAAAACACCACATCGAAGGACGACTATGTACTGTGATACTGGCACACCAAAAAAAGAGAAAACCTAATGGGCATATCTATAAATTATTACTCTATAGGGATAATATAAACGACATGAACCTACAAAGGCTTACTTTATAGGGCTAACCATAACAGTGATGCCAAATTTAGGTGACAGTACCTCTGTGAACACAGAAAATACTGATCAGTCCAACATCCGACAGAAGCAACACTTAAATAGATCTAGCAAAGATGTATGGGCAGTACAAAACTAAGACTTGAGTTGGATCAGACTAAATATAGCCAGGTAAACACAACCAGTACTCAAAGACAACGATAAAACCACTATTCAGAATTTACAACAGCAGTCGCCAAAGACAACATAGGTCGCCGGGGATTAGAGTGACGTCAGTGCAAAATAAATTTGAAAGTTTTACATTTTCATAATCACCGTATGGTAACGACACCGGATATTGGTCACCGAAGCGGACGATTGATATTACTTTAGCATGAGTGAACGTGAAAAATCGCACTTTTGTTACATTTCTTATTAATATTTGTGACCAGAAATGTGTGTGATGATCGGCAGGATAAAATTAGAGTACATAATAGTCGTATAAACACAGAATAAAGCAAGTAAACCAGAGGCTCCCAGGAGCCTGTATCGCTCACCTGGCTTTCAGTTGCCACAAGCAAGGTAACATTGTAAGTTTAACAGTTGATCTTCAGTTTCTCAAACTTTCGTAGCTCAAACACCTCCAATATCTTGAACTGTTTTTAAAGTCTGATCAATGTTGAATTTTCCCGCCTTTTTGTCGGCCATTTTGAAAATGGCGGTCAAGGAACAATTTTCAACATCAGTTTTGAAGTCCCCACAGAATGGCAAACATTTTATCAATTTACACTTAACCTTCATCTTCTATAGTTTTGGAAATAAAAGATGAACTAGAGGTACTGCTGAACGCAGGGGGGCCCCGCAATAGGCAGTCACTTCCTTTGTACCAAATTATCAACATTTGTTTAATGAAAATATTTTAAAATAAAAAGTTAAAAAGTATCGGCAAATAGGATGTAATGGAACAGCAAACCTGAAAATAGCTTACACGATACAACTCGTAATCATGAAGCTTTACACCAAAGATCAAATCATTCCCAGTTGTAGAGGCCAAGAAAACTTTGACAAAAATTTTCATCCATAGAGTGGTACAATAAAAAGTAATTTCGGCAAACAGGAAGTAGTGGCATAGCAAACCTGAAAATAGCTTACACGATACAAATCATCATCATCATGAACCTTTAGACTAAATATATCATTCCCAGTTGTAGAAGCCCACAAAACTTTGACGAAAAATTTTCATCCACAGAGAGGTATAATAAAAAGTAAAAGTATCAGCAAACACGAAGTAGTGGCACGGCAAACCTGAAAATTGCTTACACGGTACAACTCATCATCATAAAGCTTCAGACCAAATATGAAATCATTCCCACATGTAGAAGCCCAGAAAACTTTGACGAAAAATTTTCATCCATAGAGTGATATAATAAAAAGTTAAAGTATCGGCAAACAGGAAGCAGGGGCACGGCAAACCTGAAAATTGCTTACACGGTACAACTCATCATCATAAAGCTTCAGACCAAATATGAAATCATTCCCACATGTAGAAGCCCAGAAAACTTAGACGAAAAATTTTCATCCTTACAGTGGTATAATAAAAAGTTAATCCAAGAAAACGAGTTTAACCCCACCGCAATTTTTGCGCTTGTCCCAAGTCAGGAATATGTTGGTCATTGGCTTGTCCTTGTCTTCTTATAAAATTTTAGTTTCATTGGATGTGGTTTGTTTCCATTGATTTATTCACTTTTTTACCTTTTCGGGGCCATTTAGGGCTTACTTTATGGTGTGAGGTTCCTCACTGTCTTGAAGACCATATGGTGACCCCTAGATGTTTTGTTTTGGGTCGTTTTAACCTGGATATGGGATGTTGTCTCCTTGACATTTACCCCATTTCCTTTCTTTTTCATATTAAAGTATCGACAAACAGGACTGAGCAGTGGCACGGCAAACCTGAAAATTGCTTACACGGTACAACTCATCATCATAAAGCTTCAGACCAAATATGAAATCATTCCCACATGTAGAAGCCTAGAAAACTTTGTCGAAAAATTCTCATCCACAGAGTCGTATAATAAAATGTTAAAGTATCGGCAAACAGGAAGTAGTGGCACGGCAAACCTGAAAATTGCTTGCACGGTACAACTCATCATCATAAAGCTTCAGACCAAATATGAAATCATTCCCACCTGTAAAAGCCCAGAAAACTTCAACCAAAAAAATTGTTGACGGACAGACGGACGGACAAAGTGAAAACTATAGGGCACCGCATCTCGATGCAGGGCCCTAAAAATACGAAAAATTTAAAAATTCGGTGAAAAAAAAGCAATAACTCCTACAAGGGTTTATGGATTTTCTTCAAAATTTCAGGGTCGGTAGATCTTGATATGCTGAACATTTTTGCAATTTACACTTGACCTCTATCTGTTACACTTTTTGAAATGAAAAATAAAAAATGCAAAAATTTTGAAAATTTTACGAAAAAGGGCAATAACTCCAATCTGGATCGTCAGATATTCTTCAAAATCGGACAGTAGGTAGATCTCATCATGTTGATCATTTCTATCCTAGTCAGATTTTTGATATCTGTGACGTTTTTTCAGTTATTTGCCCAAAACTGCAATTTACTCCTATGTTCTATTTTTAGCAACGGCGGCCATATTGTTTGACGTGCAAACTAAAAAAACACAATTTTAAAGCCCATACCCTGGTGATGATCCATGCAAAGTTTGGTTACATTTCGCCCAGTGGTTTCAGAGGACAAGATTTTTGAAAAAAGTTTACGACGAACGGACGACGGACGCAAAGTGATGGCAAAAGGTCACCCTGGCTATAGCCAGGCGAGCTAAAAACTTGTATATATATTTTTTGTAAAATAACCATTTTTGTACAGTAACGTAGTTGATATATAACGATATGTTTCGAATGGTGGAATATTTCTAAGACGTCATAATCTTAGAATTATCGAGGGAAACTTTGAAGGTTCTAGCACCAGTTTAAGTTAATCACTGCCGGATATTGACCACTTTTGCTAGCTGAACATACGGATGTGATTATCATTTTTGAATCTGCTAGTTTTTTTTTTTTTTTTTTTTTGCATTTAAGTTTCTAGTACATCTTAAATGATTTATAGTGATCATTTACATGAAAATACAAGAGCTGTCGCCGAATGGCAGCCAGTTATACCCCGCTCATTGAACCCTGAATCTATATGGCAAGTGCAAAAGTAAGTGTGTGTGGACACAGTACCAGTGTGGACACAATACAAGCATTTACAAAGTTGCAGAGAAAAATAAGATGCAAATGATGCGGGACATAAAGATAGAAAAATGCAGTTAGTCAGTAAAGTAGTATTTCAATATGCCTGAAAAGGGGAGACGCAGTATAGTACCCCATGCTGAAGCTCCATGCTAAATATCAAGAGGCTGTGATATGTGGTTGCTGAGAAAAGTATGACAAAAAGTCACATTTTGAAAATTTGGGTAAAAACGCACAACGTCGGTAAACAGGAAGTAGCCCTGCATTATTACCAAAAAGGGGAGATGCAATAAACTAATCAATACTGAAGCTGAATGTGAAATATCAAAAGGCTGGGATGTGTAGTTGACAAGAAAAGTGTGACGAAAAGTCCATCATGGAAAGTGAAAGTAAAAAAATCATGAAGTGGGTAAAAAGTAAGTAGAATAGCAATATGGCTGAAAAAGGGAGATGCAGTATAGAACATTAAACTGAAGCTCCATGCCAAATATCAAGTAGCTGTCATGTGTAGTTGCTGAGAAAAATGCAACGAAAAAGTCACAATTTGGAAAATGACACGGTAAACAGGAAGTGGTGATTCAATATTGCCGAAAAGTGGAGGCGCAGTATAGGACCCCATACTGATGCACTATAATATGGAGTGGCTGTCATGTGTAGTTGCTGAGAAAATGCGACGAAAAGTCAGGATTTTGAGAATGAAAGTAAAAAAGTCACAAAGTCGGTAAACAAGAAGTGGTGATTCGATATGGCCGAAAAGGGGAGGCGCAGTCTAGGGCCCATACTGATGCACCATACACTATATCAAGTGCCTGTCATGTGTAGTTGCTGAGAAAAATGTGACGAAAAGTCAGGATTTTGAAAATGAAAGTAAACAAGAGGCTCTCAAGAGCCTGTATCGCTCACCTGGACCATGGCTGACATATACAGTAGAATAAGGTTTGAATGGCATATATCCCAGAGGGTTCAATGTTAAACTACAATCCCCGCTCTCGGCCATCTTGGTTGAGATAATGGCCTCTTGGATACCTTTTTTTGAGGGGACCATCTAAGGACCATTGTGACTAAGTTTGATTCTAACTAGACTAGTAGTTTCTGAGATGTTTGAATGGGTTTTCCCATAGGGTCCAATGTTAAACTATATTCCACGCTGGCGGCCATCTTGTTGGAGGTACTGACCTGTCGGATACCTTTTTTGCCGACATATTCCAAAGATGCTGATCTGCATACCAGGTACATGACGGTAACCATACAGCGTAAAGAAATCGGTCAAAAGTCAATGTTGCATGAAATAGCAGTCAAGGTGAAATGAAATTGAGTAGTTCCACAAGATGCTTGTTCACACCAACCTACACAACAGTAGACCCCAGTATCAGAGGTAACAAGTCTGATGTATGCAATACAAGTCAATACGATTTAATTTGGGTGGTATGCTGACGATCCTAACAATGCATCTGCACACCACCTAAATGCTGGTGGGCCATATTGTATACGAAGTGCATAAAAGCTTAACCAGAGTCAACTAGATTAGCCAGTTACACCCCCGCTCATTGAACCCTGAATCAATATGGCAAGTGCAAAATTAAGTGTGTGTGTGGACACAATACAAGTACAGACACAATGATATAATCTTCAAGAAATAACTTTTCACGAATGTTTCAATGAAAATATTCTGTCTAAATCAGACAAAAACAATATTCAACCTTTTTTGGCCCCTTTGACCCATTTTACACACAAGAGTGGACCCTAATAGATGTCTCGCCCATCCCTGCTTTGTTGCTAAAACTGATGAGAAAAATCAAACTGGTCTAATCAGAAATACAAAACATGGTCACTGCAGACAATGAAACTTAAGTCACAGGCATAAGTCATATGGTCAGCTGTCATGTACTACCAAAGACCAATCTTCATACCAAATATCATCCACATACAACTAACACGCCGTGAAATTTACGTCACATAAAAAAACATATACTTCCAATTGGCCCAGTGGTTTCAGAGAAGATCTTTGAATGTGTTTTCATTAGTGTACATTGTTAAATTATGTTCCCTGCTGGCGGCCATATTGGATAAGGTGCGAACCTGCCAAGGACCATTGTGGCCAAGTTTGTTTCCTATTGGCCAAATAGTTCCAGAGGAGAAGATCTTTCAATGTGTTTTCCATAGGGTCCTATGTTAAACTGTTCCCTGCTGGCGACCATCTTGGATTAGGTGCGAACCTGCAAATTTGAAAGGGGACCACCTAAGGGCTATTGTGATCAAGTTTGGTTTCAATTGGCAAAGTACTAGTAGTTCCAGAGTAGAAGATCTTTGAATGTGTTTCCCATAGGGTCCAATGTTAATCTATGTTCCTCGCTGGCGGCCATCTTGGATTAGGTGCCAACCTGCCGGACACAATTTTGAAAACGGACCACCTAAGGACTATTGTGACCAAGTTTGGTTTCAATTGGGCATGTAGTTTCAGAGGAGAAGATCTTTGAATGTGTTTCTCCATAGGGTCCAATTTTAAACTATTTTCCCCACTGACACGGCCATCTTGAATGAGGTGCGAACCTGCCTGACACAATTTTGAAAGAGTACCACTTAAGGTCTACGGTGACCAAGTTTGGTTTCAATTGGCCATGTAGTTCCAGAGAAGAAGATCTTTGAATGTGTTTTCCCGTAGGGTCCAATGTTAAACTATTTTCCCCGCTGACTGCCATCTTGGATGAGGTGCAAACCTGCCAATACTCAATTTTGAAAGGCGACCACCTAAGGACTATTGTGAACAAGTTTGGTTTCAATTGGGCATAGAGTTCCAGAGGAGAAGATCTTTGAATGTGTTTCCCAATAGGGTCCAATGTTAAACTATGTTCCCCCCTGGCGGCCATCTTGGATTAGGTGCAAACCTGTCGGACACAATTTTGAAAAGGACCACCTACACAATATTGTGACCAAGTTTGGTTTCAATTGGCTAAGTAGTTCCAAAGAAGATCTTTGAATGTGTTTTCCCATAGGGTTCAATGTGAAACTATTTTTCCCCCTGGCGGCTATCTTGGATGAGGTGTGAATCTGCCGGACACAATTTTGAAAGGGTACCACCTAAGGACTATTGTGAACAACTTTGGTTTCAATTGGCCTAGTAGTTCCAGAGTAGAAGATCTTTAAATGTGTTTCCCATAGGGTCCAATGTTAATCTATGTTCCCCGCTGGCGGCCATCTTGGATTAGGTGCGAACCTGCCGGACACAATTTTGAAAGGGGTCCACCTAAAGACTATTGTGACCAAGTTTGGTTCCATTTGGCTCAGTGGTTTCAGAGGAGAAGATCTTTGAATGAAAAGTTTATGACGGACGCCGGACGCCAAGTGATGGCAAAAGCTCACCCTGACTATAGACAGGTGAGCTAAAAAGTCAGAAAGTTGGTAAACAGGAAGTGGCGATTAAATATGGCCGAAAAGAGGAGGCGCAGTATAGGATCCCATATTGATGCATCATACCAAATATCAAGTGGCTGTCATGTGTAGTTGCTGAGAAAAATGTGACGAAAGTATGTGTGACGGACGGACGGACGGACGGATGGACGGACAGAGGCCAAACAGTATACCCGCCTCCTTCGGAGCGGGGGTATAAAAATAACACTTACTTTACACAATTCTTTGGTAGACTAGTTAGTGATCAACATACGCACTGAAAAGTGTACTACTGAACAACATATACATGTAGTTGTGGCTATAGATATCATGCAGCAGAAGGTCAGAATGTGAAATAGTTGTTGTTGAAGGCAAGCAGTTACAAAACTTGGTTATACAAGGGAATTTGTTGTATTGAATGATTAGACACAATAATAATTAGTTTTATCATAAATGCCCTTTTAAGTCTGGAGGTTGAATATCTGTTATGCAGGTTAAAATGCACATATTTGAAACATTGTTGAAATACCGGACAAGAAAAATTAAAAAAATATATTTCGCTCGCTCTTAAATTCAAGAATATTTGAGGCGAAAAATTTAAAATTAAAAAAAAAAATCGCTCGCTCGCTCCATTTCTTTTGGCCAAAATCTCGAAGAACTACTAATTAATTATGTGTGTCCTAAGGGTAGGGTCAAGGTGAAAATGCCTACAAGTATTGGACCACCGGAAAGCTCTTATCATACAAAAGTCACATAACAAAAAAAGAACATCCTACCACTTAAATGTCTAGCTTCTAGAAGCAAGGTTAAGTCTTTTTTTTCATAAAAGAAAATGTGTCCATGTGAACGGATGCCCCCGCCCCGGCCAGATTTATACAGGATGTAGATGAGTGACAGACTTGAAAAGGGGAGTTCGGTACAACTCATCATACCAAAGCTTCAGATCAAATATAAAATCATTACTACATACACAAGCTTATAAATCCTTGACAAAAAATTTCAATATATGGCTATAGTGGGGAAAAATCAAAGTTATCGTCAAACAAGAAGTAGATAAGTTACGGACTTGAAAAGGGGAGACATGGTGAACTCATCATTATAAAGCTTAAGAACAAATATATTATAACTTCATACACAATATGAGATATCCTTGACGAAAATTTTCGGACGTTCGTACGGACGGAGGGACGGATGGACAAGTGTAAAACTTAATGCCACCGTCGCCTAAAATAATTGCCCAGATGTCTACAAGTTAGGAATCACCAGGCAGTTCCAATCATAAGGAAGTGACATACCGAATATAAGCATCCTAGCTCTTAATGTTTCCATTCCACAAGCAAGGTTAATGTTTTCCTGAAGCCGACGCCGGGGATATGACAATAGCTCCCCAGACATTAATACCACTGGTAACGCATAGTTATGCTGCATATCGTGAGAGACGTTGTGGACAAAAGATACTCAATCAATTAATTCAAACAACAAAATAATTAGGATGTTCTAACATATAATAACCGCAATAATAAGAGCTGGGTCATGGGTAAATATTAACCAAATAACTAAAGAAATAGTGCGAAAATTAGCATACATAACAAAGACAGCACCTCATTTGAATTTGTTAGAAGACTGCTGGGGATACTTACGCTAGAAGTTGGGGAAGAGTGACACTGTCAAGCAGCCCTTACTCATTTACATATGGTCAGTGTAAACTGGAACTAAATTACATGTTGTATTGGTCTCTGGTGTAAAAGTGAACAAAGAAGTAACAATCTGTCCTAGATTGGATATATTAGCAACACATAATTTGCATTTTGAGGCCCGAGTGAATTCAAACATTTAACTGAATGAACTACAGGAAGTGACACTAGTTACCCCACAAAATGAAAAAGAATTTACAAAGAATGCACAAGGAAAAGTAGCTGATATAACATCGATTCTTCTACTGCTAACACATTATATTCAAGTGAGGGCTAAAGCATCAGAATTGATAGTTCGTATGTTTCTAGTTGATATCGATTATCATCAATAAAATGTTCACCTTAATAAATCCAACAAAGGAAAAAATTATCGATATTTACATACATAAAATAGGATATCAGATATTTTTGGATTGGCGTACAATGGTTCCGTACTTCATCACATTTACTTAAAAAGATACGTTGACGTCGATTTTGATTAGGTATATCTGAAAAAGTTTGTCCCTAACAGTCGTTAGTCTGAAAGTGTTTATACTAAGGGACCGACCATTTAACCTGAAAGGGGGGGGGGTTATGTTTTTTTTCTGGACAGAAAATTTTTTTCGCGCGAAGTGCGAAAAAAATTTTTTTTTTTTTCATGTGTATCAACAAAATATTTTTTTCAAAAATTAACATTATTTTTTGGGGCAGAAAGCCTCCTACAGAATTTTTTTTTCATCATTTTGGCAGCCAAAATATTTTTTTCACATAAAATCAGGTCCAAAATATTTTTTTAGAAAAAAACCATAGCCCCCCCCCTTTCAAGTTAAATGGTCGGTCCCTAAGACATTTTATTTTTATCCTCGTGAGTAAACATTCCAAGATTTCCAATATTTGGTGTGAAGATAAAAGATTACGGATATGTCTATAATTTGCATAAATGATGTACAGTGTATTTACGTTTGTCATTATCTATAGCCAAACGACACATTAGAATGATGAAATGATGAAAATGAAAAAAACTTGAGCTGTCGTCGAATGGCAACTAATTATGCCCCCGCTAAGTGAACCCTAAATCAATATGGCAAGTGCAAATTTAAGCGTGCGTGTACACAATACAGGTGTTGACACAGTACAAATATGGACACCATGATATACCTCCCATTTTTTCCCACAAAATATACAAATGAAATTCTGAGCCAAACAAATCATTTCTATGGATGTCAGGCAACTTTTCTGTAAAGTTTCATCCATTTTTTGACACTTAGAATTTTCCCGCCTTTTTCAAGTTTACATGGAAGCATTTTGAAAATTTTGAGAACCAAAATCATTTCTATGGGTGCTAGATAACCTTCCTGTAAAGTTGCATCCAATTTGAGGCATTTTGAATTTCCCGCCTTTTTTTCAGTTTCCAAGGCAACCGCAGCCATTTTGAATATTCCAAAAGATGTGTGTGTGCACATCTACTTATTGTTAGTTAGATTCCTTTGAAGTGGTTGGGATTTGATTGAAATGTGTCTGAAAAACATCAAAAGTTGAGTTTTTATTCGTACGGACGAACGAACGGACGGACAGATAAGGGTAAAACAAAATCCCCCCTAAAAATATTCAATCGCAGTCGGAGTTTTTAGTCAGTCATTACATGTTTATTTTCCCCAAAACAAGATTCACCAATGTCTGCCTTTTTCCCACATGTAAGATTATGGCAATGCGGTCATTTAAACATGTTTTTTTTCAGGCAAACAACGGGTTGAGTATAAAATGCTTATTTACATAACTTTAGGTGGGTGACTCCACAACAAACTTGAGTAGTAGAGTAAATACTTCCAGAACAGAAAATTTCAAGGATTCACTATGTTAGAACAAGAGATTATTTAGAGCTGGAAATATTGAAAGGTCAGTACACTCATTTTTACCATGTCCATTAGGAAGATAAAAATCTTATTAAAATTAGAAATCGTGAAGGGGGGACAGTTGAAATGATAGAGAAGAGTCTGATCTTTAACCTCTGGATGGAAAACTATATCCGTCCTATTATACTTCACCAAACAGAGGAATCCTGGCTTGGAATTATCTTGGACTATTTACATAAGATAACACAAAATTTGAGAAGTAGAGTAAATACATCCAGGCCAGAAAAGGGACTTGTCTTAATAAAGAAAGTGGTCCAGGTAGTACCTTTCTAGTAATGAATTGACTGGCTGTGGTGGTGCAAGAAAAAATGCATATCAAAAAGATTATGGTACTATGGAAAGGGCAAAAGGAACAGACAGGAAAGAATCTCCTCTTTCCAAACAATCCTTAGGAATTTGCTGACAGAAGATGCAATAGGGGTGTAAAGTAAGTATTGGTAAAATCAGCTTCCTCAGACCTGTTGGTCTCCATCTTGAAATTGGGGACATTGAGAGATCTTTCCATACCAATAGGCCAAACACTGGATAGGTGGGACAATGGCCTCATTTTCGTGTTCTTTTTTGGGACGAGAAAAAGATGAGAATAAAGTAGGTAGCAAGAGTTGGTGTCACTTTTCCATAGAAGTTGTCTGAATAAAAGAGCATGATTTTCCTCTGCCAAAAAAAAAGACTTCTGGAAGAATCTTAAAACCTTAGTCTTTGATGAAAGGAGAAAACAACATGGACTCTGAGTGGTTCTGACAAGCTAATTTGTAATCTCTTACTGTTTAAACATACATAAGTTAGTAAAAGTACCCATCAAAAGCAGCTTAGCCGAACCAAGACTTATCAACCAAAGATGAAAGCACTAAAGTTCATCAAACTCATCACACTTACCATTAGGCAACAAACCAGCAGAAAATAAGGAAATGCTCTGCTGTACTCACAATGCAAGAAGGATGTCTGTGATTATTGTCAGACCAAAAAGACCAACTAAGATGAAGACCTGTCACTGGTTTAGTACCAAATGAAAAGGCTTGATCATAAGAGGGATACCCCTTGACAAGGGAAGAAAAATTGATTTTACTATCTTTGATTCTTATCTTGGATACTGGAGAAGTATTAGGGTCAAAACCATTAATTTCTTGAAGAAACATTGATTTTACTATCTTTGATTCTTGCAGGACCCTCCTTAAAATAAAAATCCCCAAATGCACTCAATCACAAAGGTAAGAACTACTTTAGTATGATCTGATTCTGGAAAGAACATTTACCTTTTAGGTCTGTCTTTGGCAAAATCCTGATCAATACGTAAAATCTAAAGGAACCAAAACCTGATGAGCAGAAGACATAGAAATATTAGAGAGTTCCTAAATGATAGCATAAAATTTTGGTCTCTCTTTTTTCTCCTTAGAGTGGGAGGCATCAGATATCATTCTAGGGTCTATGCTTATTCTATGCTCATTTCAGATAAAGAGTCAATCATACAGCCTTGTAAAACTGGGGCAGAACATACTCAACAAGTTATTATTGAGGCAGGTTAGTGTGGTTTGCTTCTAAATAACATCAATTATTACTCAAACTTCAGAAAGTGAAAATTCAAACACCATAATTAGAATTATTTACTAATTTCACATTTCATTTGACATTTTCCATGATTCTTGATATTCACATTATGCAGTTGATAAAATTTACAAAAAAAAGAATATCATGAATATATTTTGTGGAGAGTTGTATACATGAAGGACATATTGACATACTCTAGGTTTGGATTATTTATGCAAATTAATCCATGGATAAACAAGATGTCCCTTTAAAAGATTCAAAAAGAAATGTTTCCATGACAACGACGGGTTTGTAGTTTTATTTTCTTCACTGCACATTGTCATTTTCATTAACTCTCCCAGGGGTACTTTATGTACCTGGAATAAACAGCAAAAATTCAGTAAACAAGATGTGTTTGTGAAACACTATGCCCCCATAGCAGCCATGTCTTCAACACAAAATTAATGCTAAAATTGCCATCACTAGAAATTAAGATTAAGTAGACATTTGTACTAAGCTCCATTAGATCTATTCACATATAGAATATCATGCTTCTTGCAATTGTAATTAACAAGCTAAAAGCAACATCTAGATTTTGACCTTTTGACCTCTGTGACCTTGACCTCTGACCTGACCTAAGTAAAATTTGCATAATGCTGTTTTGTTTCATATAACCAATATACAGGCCAAATATGAAGGTCCTATCACATATGGTTGGAAAAATATAAGCAATGTTAAAGTTTTCAAATTTGCACTCAGTGACCTTGACCTTTGACCTGGCCGAAATTTTTTGGTGGATTTGTACTTAGCTTCATTAGGTCTGTTCATATATGGAATATCAAGCCTCTAGCAATTGTAATTAACGAGCTATGGCAAAATCTAGATTTTTACCTTTTGACCTCTGTGACCTTGACCTTTGACCTGACCTCATTGAAATTTTCATAAGGCTGTTCAGTTTTATATGAACAATATACAGGCCAAATATGAAGGTCCTATCACATCTGGTTGAAAAGATATAGGCAATGTTAAAGTTTTTGTTAAAGTTTTCAAATTTGAACTCGGTGACCTCGACCTTTGACCTGACCCAAATTTTTTTGGTGGATTTATATTAAGCTTTGCAAGTCTCTAGCAACTGAAATTAATGAGCTATAGCAAAATTTAGATTTTGACCTTTTGACCTCTGTGACCTTTACCTTTGACCTGACCTCAGTGAAATTTGCATAATGGTTTTCAGCTTAACATGATCAATACACATACCAAATATGAAGTTCCTATCACATCTGATTTAAAAGTTATAAGCCAGGTTAAAGTTGCGGACAGACAGACAGACATACAGACAGACAGACAGGGCAAAAACAATATGCCCCCAATCTAAAGATCCGGGGGCATAAAAAATATCAACCAAAAGATTTTTCCTGTAAACAGAAAATTATATATATTTTTTGCGATAATTCAAACTGACTATGTTGTGTTTCAAGTTAGTCAGGTCAATATTCTTTTGAGTTTCATGTATATATCTATATATATCTCAATACATTTCTGTGTACACATATGTATTATTACCTGGCATGAAAAATTTCAAGTGGCTGTCAGTTTGTAGTTGCTGAGAAAAGTGTTATGAAAAAGTGGGACAGACAACAATGACGCAAGATGCAAGACAACTAAGGGACCGACCATTTAATTTGAAAAAGTGGGTTATGTTTTTTTTTCTGGACAGAATTTTTTTTTTATTTAATTATTTTTTTAACATGTATCAACAAAATGTTTTTTTCGAAATTACCATTATTTTTTGGGGCAGAAAGCCTAATTCCGAATATTTTTTTCATCATTTTTTCTGCCAAAATATTTTTTTCACAAAAAATCAGCTTCAAAACATTTTTTTAGAAAAAAAAACCATAGCCCCTGCCCCCTCCTTTTCAAGTTAAATGGTCGGTCCCTAAAGTAATCCCTATATGCCGTGAGCAGGTGACACAATAAAAGGTTTGTTAGTGTCCTCTCTTCTTTGTGTGTGTTTTTTTATTTAAGAACTACTTTACGGAGACTCCAGTTTATCATTGTTTAACATCGGGGTGAGCAATCTATGTGGTGTTGTATCATTTTAGCCAAGGTTTTGTATTCTTTGAACATGACATCATCTGGCATGGTCACCTTTTCAATGCTGTCATG
>MJUU01015875.1:57795-73341 GCA_002080025.1 Modiolus philippinarum | reverse complement strand
TGAATTTTCCCGCCTTTTTTGGCGGCCATTTTGAAAATAGCGGTCAAGGAACAATTTTCAACATCAGTTTTGAAGTCGCCACAGCATGGGAAACATTTCATCAATTTACACTTAACCTTCATCTTCTATAGTTTTGGAAATAAAACATGAAAAATGCAAAAATTTAAAAAATTGGGGGAAAAAGGGCAATAACTCCTACAAGAGTTTATGGATTTCCTTCAAAATTTCAGGGTGGGTAGATCTTGATATGCTGAACATTTTTGCAATTTACATTTGACTTCTATCTGTTACACTTTTTGAAATAAAAAATAAAAAATGCAAAAATTTTAAAAATTTAACGGAAAAAGGGCCATAACTCCGAGACGGGTTTTCAGATTTTCTTCAAAATTGCAAAGTGGATAGATCTTATCATGCTGATCATTTTTACTCCGTCAGATTTTTGATATCTGTAACGGTTTTCGAGTTATAAGCCAAAAACTGCAATTTACCCCTATGTTCTATTTTTAGCAATGGCGGCCATGTTGTTTGACCGGCCGACTAATCGAACACAATTTTGAGAAGCCATACCCTGGTGATGATTCAAGTCAAGTTTGGTTACATTTGGCCTAGCGGTTTCAGAGGAGAAGATTTTTGAAATTGTTGACGGACAGACAGACGACAGACGACAGATGACGGATATTGGACGCATAGTGATGGCAAAAGCTCACATGGCCTTTTAGGCCAGGTGAGCTAAAAACGGGAGATTTGTGTCTCCCGGACGGGAGACCACATACCTGCCAACCCTCCCGTTTTGTGCGGGAGACTCCCGCACAAACGATGAAATTCCGGAAATCTCCCGCTTTCGCGTCCGATCCTGCGCGGGAGTTAGAATCTCCCGCATTCGGATATTTAAACCGGCAATGACCCGCATTCGTATCTCTCGCGACTTTTCACTAATCTCAATAAGACGTAAACAAACAATGAACAATTTGAAAACTTTGGTGAGTACTTTTCATGATCTATTTATAAGTAATCGAAAATCATTTCTGTCATGTCAACTCCAACAAGAAAGAGGTCCTTGTCTGGCCCAGCGGGTAGTGTGAAAAAAAAGAAATATAGCTGCAAGTTCCAATCAGACTGGACGAAAGATTTCCAATTTTTACGAGCGAGTCCACTTGGCAATGAATCTGCACTGTGCACATTATGCTCCGTCAATTTTTCGGTTGCATCTGGCGGTCTTTACGACGTCAAAAGGCATGTTAAGTGTGAGACACACAATAAGGCAGTGGAGGCTCAAAAAACTACAAAGTCAATGTGTTCTTTCTTACAGAAACCAAACCATAAATTTGACAGTCAGCTTATCATGGCCGAAACTTTATTTAGTAATTTTGTGGCAGAACACAACTTGCCATTTCTTGTTGCTGACCACTTTACTCATTAAATAGGTGCAAATGACACTATATGCTCACTTCTCTGTGTCAAACAAAACCAAAATATGGAGTGTCATCACTTTTGTCCAGACTCAGATGTACTGAAAAGGGCAAAATCAGCTTGTGTGGAATAAAACAATGAACTGAAGAAATAAAGTAT
This sequence comes from Modiolus philippinarum, assembly GCA_002080025.1. Taxonomy (NCBI): domain Eukaryota; kingdom Metazoa; phylum Mollusca; class Bivalvia; order Mytilida; family Modiolidae; genus Modiolus; species Modiolus philippinarum. Next base: position 71,772 of record MJUU01015875.1, on the reverse strand, counting down.
ATTTATCATTAGTTCTTATTGGTGTTTGTAGATGTATACAGTGCACATGTCATATATTTGGGCTGAAAATGTCGTTCGCGCAAAATCTCCCCCTCATCTGTTATAGCTGAGGGGGAGATCTCCCTCATTGAAGGTTTCAGAGGTTGGCAGGTATGAGACCATCTCATTGCAGGAGAAATATCAGTTTTGGGCCAAATTGCAGGAGTCTTCCTCAGAAATCGGGAGGGTTAACACCTATGTTACACACAGTATCTGTATAACTTTTGAAGAGGCATCTACATACAAAATATTATTCCTGTACAAGTTGTAGTATCTGGGATCTGGACTCTTACAAAAACTTTAACCTAAGTCACTCGTGCATGAAATAATCACTCAAGCACAAAATGTAGATCAGTGTGACCTAATTTTTATCAGGAGCTGTGTAACTTTAGAAGAGGCATCTACATACAAAATATTATTCCTGTACAAGTTGTAGTATTTGAGATCTGCACTCTTGTGGTACAAAACTTTAAACATAGTCACTCATGCATGAAACGTATCAACCTCAAGCGCTATTCAAGACGCATTCATGGACGAAATCTTGTCCATCTACGACTTATTATTCAAAAGATATATGGTCTTAACTTCGAACAGACAAACTGGCAAAACACTATATCCCCTTTCCTAACAAAACATATGACCTGCAGTACCAAACAGTATTCATTAAAATATAAATCTTGGTATTTGTCTTGTGCATTTCTGCAATCTCTTGGCATCAATATTTAGTAGGTGAAATTCTTAGATATCCCAAGAAATGAACTTTTGTTAGAAAGAAAAGAATTGTATTTGCAATAAAGACCTTTTAATTAACTATGATTATTCCTGGAAAACAGTAAATAATTCAACATGTCTAAGGTTTGTACTTTAATACCTATTAAAGCTTGCTCTATTTCTTTTCATTGGGAATCAATTGTAGTGTATCAAATGTACTATTTTCAAATCAGATTGTATAGTTACAGTGTATATTACATATTCAAAATAGAGAGAACAACATTTGTTATGGGTGGAAAAAGTAATGAAATCAACACTTTAAGACACTTAATTATCATTAAAATAACAAGGGCAATTATATCAAATTCAAGAGAAAGATGGGAACAACACCCAGAATATCAGCCAGAATTAGACTTAAAATCACTAATTGTCTTTGTTGTCTAAAATTAAGAATTACCAGAGTAAAAACTGTGTAGTACAGTGCAGTTGTTGGCAATAAAAACAAAAATATTGTAAACAATAATGTTCCTACAAACAGTTGATCCACATCAAAGGATGCAGAATCCACACGATGACGTAACACATTCCATTTCTTCCCTCTAAACAGCCTCCAGAATGATGATAAAACATACACTTGTAATCGGTATAATCTGCAGATAAAAAATGAAAAAATGTCCATATTGAAAAAGGATAAAATTTTTCTTTTGATACACTATTGGCTGTAATATATGAGTAATATTCCTAGCTTTCCAACTAGAATAAAATGGGTTTAAAAACTAGGATAAATTTACATTTTTTATTTTCTTTGTTCACATGCAGTTTGGGCATAGAAACTAACCAGTGCTAGGGGCTGTCTTGAACTTACAATGAGGTAGGAGTGTTTGCTTTTTGTTGAAGGCCTCCTGGTGACTTCAAGATGAAAAACAACAATGAAAGCATAGTTCTATATGCTTAATCTTACCATTCATTTATAGGGAGTTTGTCCAATGTACATTTACTCAATATCCCATTATTTGTTCATAGAATCTCATTAAAAATGTTCAAATAAAGTGTCAATAAAGGGCTACGCCGAGCGCAGCATGATAAGACTGCAGCATGTTGACCACTAAATTTTGAACAACTGTAAAATAAAGTGAATGTGGACACAGTAAAGAGCTTGACACAGTAACTAAATGGACACAATAAGGAGATTGACACTGTAATTAGCTGGATACAAACTAGGTAACATAGAAATTAGCACTTTTGATCCCTGAAAGCTCAGAAACTGTCAGAGATATGCAAAATCTGTTAACATACTGCTGACAGCTTATATCAAAATTAATCCAAAGAAAAAACCCATCAAAGTCCAATGAGAAATAAAGATTTTGCATTACTCGGGAAATTGCTATTTTGGCCCCTTTGACCACTAAAAGCTTGGAAACCTTAAGAGCTACGAAAAATCTGTTGACATACAACTGAAAGCTTACCACAAGAGGAATCCAAAGAAAAAAAATCCCATCCAAACTCCATTTAACATATTTGTGAAAATTGCAATTTTGACCTCTTTGACCCCTTACAGCTTGGAAACAGTAAGAGATATGAAACATAGGTAATCAACAGAGTTCACCTCGTTATGGCACATTGTCAGAGTAACCCAATTTTGCCTGGATGCTGATCTACCATCCGAGATGTATGCATATGTAAGGTTACAATGATCCTACCATGTATAGTGACTGAGATCTGAACTCATCCAAAAAACTTGAATGTAAATCAATCAAGCATAAAATATAGGTCAAAGTGACCTAATTTTGCCTGGATGCTGACCTACCATCAGAGTTGCATGCATATGCAAGGTTACAAGATCCTACCATGTATAGTGACTGAGATCTGAATTCATCCAAAAACTTGAATGTTAATCAATCAAGCATTAAATATATGTCAAAGTGACCTAATTTTGCCTTGATGCTGACCTAACATCAGAGATGCATGCATATGCAAGGTTAGATGATCCTACCATGTATAGTGACTGAAATCTGAACTCGTCCAAAAACTTGAATGTAAATCAATCAAGCATAAAATATAGGTCAAAGTGACCTTATTTTGCCTGGATGCTGACCTAGCATCAGAGATGCATGCATATGCAAGGTTACATGATCCTACCATGTATAGTGACTGAGATCTGAACTCGGACTTAAAACTTGTATGTAAGTTGTTCAAGCGGAAATTGTATGTCAAGTGACCTAATTTATCCTGGATCCTGACCTACCATCAGAGATGCATGCATATGCAAGGTTACATGATCCTACCATGTATATTGACTGAGATCTGAACTCGGACGTAAACTTGAATGTAAGTCGTTCAAGCGGAAAATATAGGTCAAAGTGACCTAATTTTGCCTGGATGCTGACCTACCATCAGAGATGCATGCATATGCAAGGTTTCATGATCCTACCATGTATAGTGACTGAGATCTGAACTCGGACGTAAACTTGAATGTAAGTCGTTCAAGTGGAAAATATAGGTCAAAGTGACCTAATTTTGCCTGGATGCTGACTTACCATCAGAGATGCATGCATATGCAAGGTTACATGATCCTCCCATGTATAGTGACTGAGATCTGAACTCGGACATAAACTTGAATGTAAGTCATTCAAGCGGAAAATATAGGTCAAAGAGACACAATTTTCTTGGAGGCTGTGAGATAGCCCAAAATGCATCTGTATACAAAGTTTGATGATCCTACCCTTCATAGTTACCAAGATATATACCTAAATGAGGACGCGGAGGCAGATGAGGGGAACTAAAAATCTGTTGAGTACCACTGAAAGCTTAAGACAAAAGGAATGTAAAGAAAAAAATCCCATCAAAATCAGATGAAAAATAAAAATTTAACGTAATCTGCACATTTGCAATTTTGGCCCTGTTTGGCCCCTCATAGCTCCGAAACAAAACAAGTTATCATAAATCTAATAGTTAAGTGCCATGTTTATTTTACTTAAGGAATCCATTGAAAAAAACTGCATCAAAATCTCACTAAAATTAAAAAAAAAAAGAAATTTTTGTGACATGCCCCTTTTGGGCCCCATTTATCTCATGAACAGTATATGCAATGTGAAATGTTGACATACTGCTGATTTGCAATTTCCTCCGGAGAAGACTGAAAGAAACTCAATCAAAATCCAATGAATAATAAAGATTCTACAGTCAAATATGTGAAAACATCAAATGTAACCCTTTTTGGCCCCTTTTTTAACTAGAGAATCTGTCTGTAAGACATGGATGCCCCGCCAAAAGAATAATTGCAAAAGATAACCTAATCATAAAATGTAGGTCAAAGCAACTTAATTGTCAATGATGTGGGCAGTACTCACCAAGGCAATTAATTTGATGAAATATCATAGTCCTATAATGTGTAGTTGTTGAGAAAATTGGACTTAGAGGCAAAACTTAACCAAATTCACCGAAGCGTAAAATGTAGGTCAAGGCCACCTAAATGTCAATGATTTGGGCAATACTCATCAAGGCAATCAATTTGATGAAATATCATTGTCCAATAATGTGTAGTTAGTGAGAAATGGACTTAAATTCAAAACTTAACCAGAGTAACTGAAGCATAAAATGTAGGTCAAAGCCACATAATTGTCAATGATTTGGGTAGTACTCATCAAGGCAATTAATTTGATGAAATATCATTGTCCTATAATGTGTAGTTGTTGAGAAATGGACTTTAACACAAAACTTAACCAGTCACTCAAGCATGAAATGTAGGTCACAGAGTCAAACTACCTAGTAAACTCTTTAGTACTATCAAATATCTACCTACTGGCCTACTATTATTGCCCTACCTCTTACAGTTTCTGAGAAATGGACGTAAATGCAGAACTTAACCGGACGTACGGACAGACGGAAGGACAGACGGAAGGACAGACAGAAGGACAGACAGAAGGACGGACAAGGGTAACACTATATGCCCCTTCCACATTCGTGGACGGGGCATAAAAATGGATGGGCCCCAATGACCAAAACTATGCTAAGCCTTCCTTTTGTGCCAAGGAACATTGTGTTAAAATTTCATAAGAATTGATCAACTGGAACTAAAGTTATTGACCAAAAACAAAAGTGTCTACAGACAACGACGACAGCGACAACTAAGACGACGACAGCACCATACCAAATTTTTGCGGTCATATAAAAATTGAATAAAAAAAATTAGAAAGCAGGAAGTAATAGTCATATCCATCTGAAAATGCATTCTGCAATATCCTACATAGGTTGTGACGATATCTTTTATTTATATCATCAACAATATACTAACATGTGACAACAAATTTTTGCCATGAAATGAAGATTAAGTAATACAACATGTATAAGTTGATGCTTGAGTATCTGGAAATAAGAAATATGAAAATGTCAGTTGTCACTCATGCCTTTTGTTCCTTATTTTTAGAAAGTTAAATAAAATACATGCATGGTGGGGTAATGAGGAACCTTGGTCGGTTATCTACCTGTACCAAGTTAGTTTTGTATGGTTCAAAGTGGAGATAATTTTAATTAGCATACCAATACCTTCTTTTGATATTTGAATTAAAATTATCTCCCCTTTAACTAAATATAACTAACTTGGAACTTGGAACTAACTGACCGAGGTTTCTCATTTGAGTCAAATAGAGTCCATCATCTGTAATCAGACGCAAACAAAATATTTTGTTTTTGCCTAAAAATAAAATTGAATTACAATACAACAAATGTACATGAATAAAAAATTCAGAATAATTTGTTAAAAATGTACCCATAATACATGAAAGCAATCCCAGAATGCCATACAACATTACCTTGCAGCATACACATAATAACAGTAAATATGTAGTGTTGTTATGGAGATAATGTCTTGTAGTAAACAGATCTGTGCAGATAATCCAAACAAGCCAACACACGAAGCAACCCATAGAACAGTACTAAATATTGGCTTCAGAATGGAGAGATATCCTGTAAAAAAATATTATAAAAATATAGTATGCCAATGAGGTCAATACATGATTTACATAAATGACTAGAGCATCTGACAGAGTATGCAGTACGAAGTCAATATACTCTAATCAGGTAATAAATCTATGTAAACACCGAATTTGCCATGCTATAATTGTCTTATTATTTTATGCAGTGGCAGATCCAGGGGAGCCCAGGGTGGACAAGGCCCCCATTAGGTTGGAAAATATTTAAAATTCCTAGGGGTTTTTCAGAAAATTGGGTTCTGGGCCCTCCCTTATGGAAAATTATGGGTCAGGCCCTCCCTTAGCAGAAAGTCTGGATCAGCCACTGTTATGACATTAGTCTTGTTTTTAAAGAGGCTGTCCATTAAGAAATCAGGCAGATCTTATATTATGACTGGCTCACTGCCACTTAATTTTTGGTTCCATTCCAAAGCTGAATTTATACAAATGTCTAAACAAAGAGACAATTTTCTATATCTACCATGGATGGCTCAAAATATGATATTTAAATTCCTAAACAAAGCAACTAAATTGTGTAAAAAATCTAGAAGTTATCGCCCTTAATTTCATATTTTTAGTGCTTTCTATGTAATTTATTTTTCTAAATTCTTTTCCATAAATTAAAAGCCGAACTCAATTTTGTAGATCATAGGTGTTTGTGATTCCAAAATGCTAATAGACTTTTAAAAGCAAAAATTTTTATGTGCCAGCCATTGCCTGAATTTTCTATGGACATCGTCTTTAAAACACGTAAAGTTGGATGTGTTAGCATATCAAATATGTTGTAAACAGTATGTTTCCAAACATAGAATGTCATATACAATTTATGGAAATACCAGGTTTACACCATATTTATAGAACTTCATTTGCTGTCAAATGAACCAATCACAGCACACAAATAATATCATAAATAAACATGTATTTTTAGCCAGAAATACTTTATATTGAACTAGTCCATAAACTAAAGTTGTCTCCCTTGAGTTTTACGGTTACATGAACAAATAACCTGTACAACTGTGCACATGTTTTTGAATTGTGTAAAATTTTATCAAAATCTATTGAGGAAGATGACCTGTAATTTTTCTTCATTTTTTTTCTAATACCTGGGTACATGTAAATGAAAGAGACAAACGTGGTAACATTACAACAGTGAGTCATGTAGTCATAAAGTAAAAAACATGACTGTCTTAATCATGTAATGTAACTGTTTTCAAAGTGCAATTTCATGAAGAATTTTAGTGCTATTTGACAAGACTTACAGGACCAATTTAGCAGTTTCAATACATTCCAAAATATGTTTCAATCAATTGCATCTACCTGGAATGCACCAATATATGTCAATATAAGCCAATAAAACTTCTTTAACTAGAGGATGTGACTGTAAGACAGCCAATAAATTTAATGCAACATATAACCTAAGTCAATCGAGCATAAACTTAGTTTCCTGTCACTGAATTTTAATGGAATGAGGATGTATTGTTACAAATGATTGTTTAATAAGTATTACAAGTGATTTATAAACAAATATTTAGTAAGTAATGGACCACAACGTAAATATCCCTTCTTAGTTGCCGTAGCATAAAATATAGGTCAGGTTATAAAATTATCTACATACAGTTATTTGAAGGAAACAGGAAAAACTATTGTCCCAAGGTGATGGAAATGATTTGTGAACTGTTGCCTGAGGCCAGAGGCCGAAGGCAACTGTTTGCAAGTCATTTCCATCATCCAGGGACAATAGTTTTGCTTTTTCCTGAAACTGGGCATTAATAACTGTTTTATCAACTTATATAAATAATAAATAACAAAAAATATCTTGCCTATATAAAAAAAATGTCTACACTGGCATGGAACAGTTCATCCGGAAATCAGTAAACAGTTAACTGTTCCATCTGACATTAAAATTTTCAAGATGTTACACATGAAAAAAATGTAACTATACGTTAATAATGAATTATGTAGTACTAACACATGTGATTTATTTGATTAAACATTATTGTAATGTAATATGTAGTTGTTCAGAAATGGATCTAAACCTCTAAATGTTAACAAGTCATTCAACATAAAAGGTAGGTCAAAGTCATAAAATTGCCCAAGAATTGTGTAGTTTACATCAAGATAAGTAATTTGATACATCATAATGATAATTTGTGTAGTTATTGAAAAATGGATTAAAAACACAAATTTAACAAAATTCACTCAAGCATAAAATATAGGTCAAAGCCATTAAATAGTCAATGATTTGAGTAGTACTGATCAAGGTGTGATTAATTTCATGAAACATCATTCTCTTTTACGTTGTTGAGAAATGCACTTGCACACAAAATTGATGGTGCAATGGGTAGTTCTCCTTCAGAATGTTACAGTGAGATATTAAGATGCTACAACACATATTGTTGAGAAATAGACTTAAATGCAAAACTTAATCAGAGTCACTGAAGTGTAAAATGTAGGTCAAAGTCACTTATTGTCAATGAGTTGGGTAGTACTCATCAAGACAAATGACAATTAAGTTAACATCATTGTTAGTGAAATGGGTAGTTCTCTTTAAGATGAATGTTATAGTGAAATATCAAAATGCTACAATCCATAGTACAACAAATTTGAGAAATAGATTTCAACACAAAACTTAACCAAAGTGTAAAATGTAGGTCATAGCCACTTGACTGTCAATGATTTGGATCGCACTCATCAATACAATAAATTTGATTAAACATCATTGTCTAGTATTAAAAGTGTGGTTGTTGAGAAATGGACTAAACTTAAGGCATAACGTAACCAGAGTCACTCAAGCATGAAATATAGGCCAAAGAGTCATACTATCTAGTGAACTTTGTAGTTCAATCAAAGATCTACCTACTGGCCTACTATCATTGTTCTATCACTTACAGTTAAATGTAAATAAAATGCAACATTTAAGCCGACGTAAGGATGTACAGACTGATTTTCTCATTTGAAGCCACAAAGCTAATTGGAACCAAACTTTGTCATAATAGTCCTTTGGTGGTCCCCTTTAGAAAATGTGTTTGGCAAGTATGCACCATGTCCAAAATTTTTGCCAGCAGTCAAATTCTTGTACCAAATTTGAAATCAACCAATTTACTGTACTATTACCACTCATATTATAATGCTTCATTTAGAAAATATTCTGTAAAACATGGACATATATATGCTCCAAGTCACTAAAATATATTCTAATGGATATTCATTGATCTTCATAGAATTAAATCAGAATCTTCTGTTTTTGGACACTAATATGATGAAGAGTTTTTTTTCTTTTTTTCCCCAATCTCTTCAAAGGATATTTTTATTAACAAGAATGTATGCTTTCCTGCAAGAATACATAACATTGATTACCTTTCCATAAATATATATGATATATAAAAAAATGTCCAAGAAATTCTGTAAGAGGTTTATTTAGTTTGAGACCTGCAGGAGCTCCCATCAACCAATTCAATAAAATGTCAAGTTCATTGGCTACTTTCTGAAAAAAAACAGGTAAATTGTGATTATAACAGGTAAATGATGATAGTAACAAAGAAACTTTAGTTAATCCTTGAAAACACTCTTACATTATTACTCATAACATATGATGTCATAATTATACATTTAAACTATGAGCTTCCTTAACAAGAGGCTCTCAAGAGACTGTATCGCTCACCTGGGCCACAGCTGACATATGCAGTTAAAATAATCCCACTGTTTTAAGGGCATCATTTTCAAATTTGTTAATAGACATTGATGTTATATTATCTTAAGGTAAACTATATTCCAGACTGGCAGCTATTTTGGATGGGGTGCAGTTCTAATGTTAAAACTATGATCCCTGCTGGCAGTCATCTTGGATATAGCGCGGATCTGAAAAACAACTTTTTGCAGGGGACCATTGTGGCCAAGTTTGGTTTCAATTGGCCATGTAGTTTCAGAGGAGAAGATCTTTGAAAGTGTTTTCCCATAGGGTCCAATGTTAAAACTATGATCCCCGCTGGCAGCCATCTTGGATATAGCGTGGATCTGAAAAACAGCTTTTTGCAGGGGACCATCTATTAGGACTATTGTGGCCAAGTTTGGTTTTAATTGGCCCAGTAGTTTTAGAAGAGAAGATCTTTGAAAGTATTTTCCCATAGGGTCCAATGTTAAAACTATGATCCCCGCTGGCGGCCATTTTGGATATAGAGGGGATCTGAAAAACAACTTTTTTGAAGGTACCATATATAAGGACTATTGTGGCCAAGTTTGGTTTCAATTGGCCAAGTCGTTTCAGATAAGAAGATCTTTGAAAGTATTTTCCCATAGGGACCAATGTTAAAACTATGATCCTAGCTGGCGGCCATCTTGGATATAGCGCAGATCTGAAAAAACAACTTTTTTGCAGGCGACCATCTAAGGACTATTGTGGCCAAGTTTGATTTTAATTGGCCCAGTAGTTTCAGAGGAGAAGAACTTTGAAAGTATTTTCCCATAGGGTCTAATGTTAAAACTATGATCCCCGCTGGCGGTCATCTTGGATATAGCGCAGAACTGAAAAACAACTTTTTTGCAGGGGACCACCTAACGACTATTGTGGCAAAGTTTGGTTTCAATTGGCCCAGTAGTTTCAGAGGAGAAGATCTTTGAATGAAAAGTTTACGCCGGACGGACAACGGACGGATGGACGACGGATGAGAAGTGATGGCAAAAGCTCACCCTGGCTATAGCCAGGTGAGCTAAAAATGTGTTTATCTGACTCTCACTCCATCAGTATTTGTTATACGATGACTATATAGTCTGACCTAGTGTTGGGAATCGAATAAAAAATCATAATCGATTAATCGGAATAATCGTATGTATCCTTCCGATTCTATTTTTGATTAAAATCGGATTTTAACCTTATTTGCTTTGCTTGTATTATTTAATATTTGTACTGCATGCATTTCAAAATATTGACTTTCTCTGTGCATTTGAAAATATCAATGACATGTCGTATTGATATTAAGCAGTAATTCATGTAATGTTCATTAATTCCGCTTACATGAGACATACAATAGTTGAATATTTTGAGAACAATTCTATTAAATATGCAATACTCGATACTATACTAGATTTTTGACAAAATTTTTTTTTACTATTTTCATCCGCTGTAGTATTATCATGATAGAACTAGAGGCTCTCAAGAGCCTGTATTGCTCACCTGGTCCATGACTGGCATAAACTGCAGCCTAAATTAACCCAATGTTAAAGTGTCTCATTTTCTAGAAGTTTCAAAGGAGAAAATCTTTGAACATGTTTTCCCCATAGGGTCCAATGTTAAACAATGGTCCCTGCTGGCGGTCATCTTGGATGAGGTGCAGATTTATCAGACATAATTTTTTAAGAAGACCATTAAAGGCCTATTGTGACCAAGTTTGATTCCAACTGATCAAGTAGTTTCAGAGAAGAATGTCTTTGAATGTGTTTTTCCCATAGGGTCCAATGTTAAACTATGTCCCCCCCCCCTGGCGGCCATCTTGGAATACATGCAGACTTACCAGACACATTCTTCGATAGGTACAGCCTATGGACAGTTGTCACAAAGTATGGTTCCAATTGGGGAAGTAGATTCAGCAGTTTCCTTTGGTAATTTAAAGCCCCACTATCCATTACAACCCATTTCAGACCATTTGGGCAGGGGTTCCCCTTATAATTCAGATAATGCATATTGCTGAAATCAAAACATCCCAAGTCCCCGTTTCCATAAAAAAATTTTGGCAAGGATTCCCCTTTATTGTCTAGTTTAAACATACCGCAGTATTTCTTATATTGTGAAGAAAACTATGAGGTACAATACGACAATCAAGCTTACATTCTAAGTTATACAGTTGAACTTCAGCCTCTCAAACTTTGGTAGCTGGAACACCACCAATATCTTGAACTGTATTTAAAAGTCTGATCATGTTTTACTATATTTCTTTGTTTGGCTTTTTTTACCATAAAACATTCTTGCTAAGGACCACTTTCGACACCAGTTTTGAAGTCAAAACATCATTTTGTAAATGGCGGGCAATGGCAATTTTCAGTTTTGAAGTCACAACATCAATATCTATTTGGAAACCAAATTTCATTGAAATTGGACAATGTTGAAATTTCCCACCTTTTTTGGTGGCCATTTTGAAAATGGCGTTCAACAAACAATTTTCAACATCAGTTTTTGAAGTCGCAACATCAATATCTATTTGGAAACCAAATTTCATTGAAATCGGTGTTGAAAATTGTTCATTGACCGCCATTTTCAAAATGGCTGCTAAAAAAGGCGGGAAAATTTAACATTGTCCGATTTCAACAACATGTCAGATTTGGATATCTGTAACGATTTTCGAGTTATTTGCCAAAAACAGCAATTTACCCCTATGTGCTATATTTAGTAACGGCAGCCTTGTTGTTTGGTCCTCGGACTAATCGAACACAATTTTGAATCTAGATACCCTGGTATGATTCAGACCAAGTTTGGTTAAAATTGGCCTAGTGGTTTCAGAGGAGAAGATTTTTGAAAAAGTTTACGACGGACGGACGGACGGATGACGGACGCCGACGGATGCCAAGTGATGGCAATAGCTCACATGGCCTTTTAGGCCAGGTGAGCTAAAAATATTTTTTCTCTAAAAATGTTTGACATTTTTGCAAAATTTAAGTGGGATCTGACTATCGATTATTGAAATTTGTAAACGATTGATCGTATTGAAAATCAATCTATTTCCGATTATAATCAATCATCGGAACATCACTAATCTGACTTAACATTGATGCATGCTGATATAGCCTAAATGAATTTTCCTTCATTAGTATGACATCAACACAGATATTCATCAATTTCACTCGAACTTAGAATACACTACTGGTAAAAAATTTTGAAATGTATTGAAACAATAGTCAGCTCATTTCAATATGGTATGTTTTTGTTAAGATGATTATTGCAGCCTACCAGTACATCTCTGAGTCAGTTTTATTTTCAAGAGACTAAATGATTAACTGATTTTCAAGAGATTAACTGATTTTCTACTGAAACAAAACAGGAAGTTGCAGTAGGAAAGTTTTGCCCAACAGATTTAAGCGTATTGGAATAATAAAGCATACATGATAAACAAATTTCAAGAACTTCAACTCGCATATCCCACACAGCCTATTGATATTACCAATCAGGTGTTCTCCAGAATCAACCTTTCAAATGCATACCTTTCAATAAAATGGTTGGAAAGTACCAAGCGGTCTAGGAGGAGTTGCGGATAATGGAGGTATACCCTATGACTCCAATAAGCTAAAATGACAATATCCAAATACAGCTTCAAAATCTGGAAAAACGTAAATAAAGAAAAACTAAATGCATGGTGCACATCTACAATACATATTGAATAGAAAAAAGAAGGGAAATGGGGAATGTGTCAAAGAGACAACGACCCAAAGGAGAGTAATAACAACTCAAAGCCATCATAAGATCTTCAATGAACGATGACAAAACCCCACACCCAACAACCGGTCGGAGTCGGCCCCTGAATAAAGAGTAATCAAGTTCAGCGAAATAAACATCATCCTAGACTTCTATAGACATGAAGTAAACTTAACTAGAAATAAAGGGCTACGCCGAGCGCAGCATGATACGACCGCAGCATGTCGAATACTGAAATTTGAACAAGTGTAATTCTAAATGAATGAGGACACAGTAAAGAGCTTGATATAGTAATTAAATGAACACAATATGGAGCTTGAATCAGTTGCAATTTTGGCCCCTTTGGCCACTTTAGCTCAGAAACCGGAAAAGCTATGCCAAATTTGTTGACTTACTACTGAAAGTTTATATCAAGAAGAATCCAAAGAAAAAAAATCTGATCGAAATCCGATGAATAATAAGGATTTCACATATTTCGAAAAATTACAATTTTGGCCCCTTTGACCCCTTGTAGTTCGAAAACGTAAGAGCTATGCAAAATCCGCTGCCATACTACTGACAGCTTACATCAAGAGGAATCCAAAGAAAAAAATTCTATTGAAATCCAATGAAAAATAAAGATTTCACACATTTCGAAAATTTGCAATTTAGGCCCCTTTGACCCCTTGTAGCTCGAAAACAGTAAGAGCTACGCAATATCCATAGACATACTACTGAAAGCTTATATCAAGAGGAATTCAAAGAAAAAAATCCCATCAAAATCCGATGTAAAATAAAGATTTCACATATTTCGAAAATTTGCAATTTTGGCCCCTTTGACCCCTAGTAGCTCGGAAACGGTAAGAGCTACGCAAAATC
>MJUU01015875.1:27197-50492 GCA_002080025.1 Modiolus philippinarum | reverse complement strand
CCCTCAGGGCAAGGTCAAGGTCAAAATGTCTACAAATATGGTACCACTAGAAAGCTCTCATCATAACGAAGTTACATACCAAATATAAACACCCTACCACTAAAAGCCTACTTTCTAGAGGCAAGGTTAAAAGTTTTTCAAAAATTGCCCTTTGGGCAAGGTCAAGGTCAAAATGTCTACAAATGTGGTACCGCTAGAAAGCTCTCATCATAAGGTAGTCACATACAAAATACAAACACCCTACCACTAAAAGCCTACCTTCTAAAGGCAAGGTTAAAGTTTTTCAAAAAGTGCCCTCAGGGAAAGGTCAAGGTCAAAATGTCTAGAAATATGGTACCACTAGAATGCTCTCATCATAAGGAAGTCACATACCAAATATGAACATCCTACAACTGAAAGCCTGCCATCTAGAGGCAAGGTTAAAGTTTTTTAAAAATTGCCATAAGGGCAAGGTCAAGGTCAAAATGTCTACAAATATGGTGCCAAAAGAAAACTCTCATTGCAAGGAAGCTACACACTAAATATCTACATCCCAACTCTTAAGGTCTCCATTTCACAAGCAAGGTTAAAGTTTTTGCTGACGACGCCGACGACGGGGGTATGACAATAGCTCTCCGGACATTCGTCCTGGCGAGCTAAAAAGTGATAAATGTCTTCACCACACCAAAGGACCAAAAGTTAATCTAACATTTTTTCATACTTTCTCATTGATCTCATACTTTCTTACATTTCAAATGAAAAATTATTCAAATGTGCATGGCTTTCTGTTGTTGTTAATTTAGATTGATGTTATTGTATTTTAAAAAGTGCCCACAATGCATTAAATTTTAATTCCTTCGTCTCATTGATTCTTCAGTGGAAGTCTCCAATATACCCCACAACCAATCAAATTTTAATTAAAGTGCCTTCCGACCCCCATACAATTATTTCTGGAACAGCCCTTACCAAGGTGATCTCAGTTTACCAAACATATTACACTTCACTTTCCAAAGCCAGTCATATCATTGCTATGATTTTAAGTGAGGACATATTAATTATGTATCTTGCATGTGTTGTTTTAAGATCTACTTTTCATTTTGATTTGTAGTGTTTAGATGCATGAACTTTTAGTAAAGGTATATCATACAAAATTGGCTGTTCACAAGTGTACAAAATTTATTTTTTAACACCATGAACACTTTCAAGATTCTTTATTCATACAAACTTAATATCTTTAACACTTCTTAGATTGTTTGTTCAAAATACCAACAACATACAAGCAGACAAAATTTCTTTTTTTACACAAGAAAAATGATTCTTGGTCCATACACATACAGGACTTGTTTTACTGAAATCCTTGAAATATGAACTTACTCAAACAATCTGTTCTTTGATTTGTGTGTGGAGTTTAAAATCTTTTTCTTCAGATATAACTGTTGACAATAAGATGGGATCTGTGTAAAAGTCTTTAAAACACCAGTCTGTGTATATCTAAATTGTACAACATTATCAGGATCAGAATAATATAATGAAATTTGTACCAGTCATTGTAATAAAAACATATAATAATGTCACTGCCATATAACAAATAAGGTGAAAAACAACAATAAAAGCTGGATTCCTAATATTAGACCCAATACTGATTGTGATATTATTGTGCAGTGCACATTCTGTTTTTCTCCATTTTGTCTTGTTTTAGTAGTATTTCAACAAAGAAGCCGGATTGCACATTGAACTGATTACTTACATTGGTTACATTGTAAATAACATACATAAAATATCTAAATAACATAAAACATAGTATTAATTTTGCTATTAATCTGAAATGTGTCTCATACATGTATTGGTAGTCATTACATTTTGTATTTATGGAAGTTCTTCTGATTCCTCTACTGGAATAGACGGTATGTAAAGTGCAGCATGATACAGTCACAGCACATTGAACAGGGGTATAAGTGGACAAGTGTTAACACAAAATGACTGTGGTTATAGTAAACATGTTACCATTAATCTGCTGACCATGTTGACAAATGCCAACAAAATGTACTGAATAAAAGTGCATCAAATTCCAAGTTTTTTTGTTTTGTTTTTTTCATTAGACCCATTTTGTTTTTCTTGTGTATTGAAAATGTTAAAACATCCTTATAGAAACCTACAAAAAAATCTGCATCAAAAATAATAAAGATATACAATGTAACAAAGATTGCAAAATGTGAAAACAGCAACTTTAACCTCTTTTTGGCACCTTAAACGGGTGTGGCCAAGAGCCTGATTTCTCACAGTATGGCAATCCACAGATGCAGATGACGCCTGCAACATACCATAATACCAAAATTTTCACTCATATAAAAACTGTTTACCTGTTGTCCATGGCAATGGTCAACACAGAATATAACACACTCCAGCATTGTAGAAGTAAATACGACAAATGAATATTACTGAAATGTTTTCTGATCTTCAATAGAAATGTTTCTTTATGTTGCACATTATTATATACAATTTTGGAATATGAGATAAGTGGTTTTATAATGTCATTTTCTGTTGATTCTTCTAATGCTGATTGACTATGCAATAAACATGACTCTAAAATACTACCAGGATCAAAAAGTATGCAATTCACATTCATCATGTTATCGTCAACTAGAAGATGACAATCTAATTGTCCCGATCGGTAGGTATAGAGTTTTAACCACAGGTTTCCCATTTTATCCATAAAATTATTTTTTCTCCTTCTTCCTGCCTGAAATTCACACGACCATTCCCCGACAGCATCATATGAAGTATGGGTGTTCTGGCTTGTTTTGTCTGATCCAAGTCCAACTATATATATTCTGTTGTATGTTCTGTTCACTTTTCCATACAAAACACCATTTGGTAGGACAAGATAATGGTATGGAACAAACACTGTCCACAGATTCATTTTACAAATTTTCGGAGTCTTTTCCATTATAAATCTACAAAGAAAATTATCATAACAGTTTATAATTCACTAACCAATGATAACAAAATTTATTTACCGTATTATTCGACATCATGTATATTGTACAAACTTGACAAGGCCAGTATCACTGCTGTGGGTTTTTACAAATACAATACCAGAAGGGAAAAATTAACTAGAGACTCTCAAGAGCCTGTACAGCTCACTTTGTCCAAGGCTGACATAGACAGTCCAAATAACCTCAATGTCATGACGGATTTCCCAGATGATTAACGTATTTTATTTGCAATTCTTCAATGAACATACCAATTTTCCTCTAGTAACACCTATAAAACTCCTTCTAAACACCTGTCTTTTGTCTGCTAATGAATTAGTCACTTTTCTATAGAATTCTATTGTCTACCAACTTGTCATCACTGGAGTATCAAGGTAAACCCAATTGGTATACAATAGAATTCTATAGAAAAAAAAAGTTGAGTAATTGATAAGCAGACAAAAGACATGAGTTAAGAAGGAGTTTTATAGGTGATACTAAAGGAATATTGGTATGTTCATTGAAGAATTGCAAATAAAATATGTTAATCATCCGGGAAATCCGCCATAAAGGGATTCATTTTCTAGTATGTTGACCTCAATGTAATATGACCCAATGTGTCAGAGGAGATCTTCGAATGCATTTCCCATAGTCCTATGTTTAACTACACGTACTAGTATGTTCCCTGCTGAGGCTATCTTGGATGAGGGAGACTGCAGCAACATAAAAATCACAAACTTTGAAGGGGACCACCAAAGGACTATTGGGATTTAATTTGGTTCAAATTATCACATAAATTGACATAAATTGTTCAAGTGGTTAAAGAGATCTTACTTACTGGAGACATATTTTAAGTGGGCCAACAAAGGACAATTGTGACCAAGTATATGTTTTGCATTAGACTTCAATGATAAACTAAGTTCTTATTGCATTGTATTGGCAGCCATCATGGATAAGGCACAGACATCCTGAACACATTTTTTGTTTAAAAAAATGGACCACCCAAGCTCTAATGTGAACAAGTTTGGTCCTAATTTGCTCTTTGGCTTCTGAGTAGAAGATCTTTTCATTTGCTTTCACATTAGGTTCAATGTTTACTATGCTCCATGCTGGTGGCCATCTTGTAATGTATATGACACAGACTTGCTGGACACAATTTTCAAAGACAGCCAAGGAGGGACAGTTGTGACCAAGTTTGGTTCCAATTGGCAAAGTAGTTTCAGAATAGGAGATATCTGAATGTATTTTCCCAAAGGGTCCAATGTTAAACTAAGTTCCAGGCTAGCATCTACCTGGGATGAGATGCAGACTTTTAGGAGGACCACCCAAGGACTACTTGAGCAAATTTGATTCCAATTGGTCAAGTAGTTCCAGGCTGATAAATTATAGTTTCTAAAGTAAAATAACATAATTTCATGTTTTTCATACTTGTTTAATTATTGGAACATTAGTTTGAGTATTCATTGTCCTTTACAGTTCTAGAGTATTTACATTGTGGGGAAAGAAACATGTATTTGTAAATATATACAGTGTTTATTATTTTCAAAAAGTATATTCCACCTTTCAATCAATTAATCACCTGTCATCTCTTGAAAATTAATATCTAGTTCTTAATAGGCTCTATCAAGTTAATTTGTAGATTCTCATTCACCTGCAACAAAAAATCTGGGGTGGGTATGAGGATTTTATTATATATTCTTAACTGATTTTTACCAAGAAATTGAGAATTGATAGGAATTTAAAGAAAATTTCTGAATAATTGAAAAAAAAACAAGAGTGGACCCTAATAGATGTCTCGCCCGTCCCTGCTTGTCGCTAAAACAGTCATGTACTACTCAAGAGCAACCTACAAGCCAAATATTATTACTGTACCACTTAAAGTAATTGAGAAACTATTCTAATCAGAAACACTTAACTTTGTTCACTAGACCATGAAATTGAGGTCAAGGACAAAATGCATATTGTACTACCCAAGACCAACCTGGGGACCTACCACTTATAGTTATTGAGAAATGGACTTAATCAGACAAACTTAACATGGTCACTAGACTGTAAAATTGAGGTCAAGGACAAAAGTCATATGCCAGACTGACATGTACTACTCAAGACCAATTTACAAACTAAATATTATTAACCTACCACCTATAGTTATTGAGAAATGGATTTAATCAGAGAAACTTAATGTGGTCACTAGACCGTGAAATTGAGGTCAAGGACAAAAGTCATATGCAGACTGACATGTAATACCCAAGACCAACCTACATAATAAATATTATTGACCTACCACCTATAGTGATTGAAAAATGGACTTAATCAGACAAACTTAGCGTGGTCACTAGACCGTGAAATTGAGGTCAAGGACAAAAGTCATATGCCAGACTGACAAGTATTACTCAAGACCAACCTATATACCATATATCATTGATCTAGCACTAATAGCTACTGAGATATGGATCTAATCAGAGAAACTTAACGTGGTCACTGGACCTTGCAATTGAGGTCAAGGTCACATGATTTAATGTCTGTCAGGTAGCACTTGATTAGTACTACCACTGTACCAAATATGATATTCCTACATCAAAGGGTTTTCAAAATATCCTGCATTATAGTAAAAGTTAATGCCGTCGCAGTCATACTTTGCATGCCTATGTCTCGCTTTCGTGACTTTTGTCGCAGGCGAGACAAAAAATGAGCTTAGAATAAATGGGGCAGGTGGGGATGAGAATCTATTAATTAATTTGATGTGGCCATATCCAGACCACAATAATAGACTCTTCCAAGAGAATATACATTCTTAAGATGACCAAATCAAGATATCAATGTCAATGGGTTGACCAAGTTGACCAAGGGCAACATCAGATCTGTGTATATATTAGGAGGATTTTCTTTGGAATAGTGATTCAATGTGATAGTAAAATAGTATATATTTTTGTAATTCCTGAATACAATAATATCAATAAAGGGCTATGCTGAGCGCAGCATGATACGACCGCAGCATGTGGACCACTGAAATTTGAACAAGTGTACACTAAAATGAATGTGGACACAATAAGGACATTGACACATTAATTAACTGGACACTAGTGCAAAAAAAACCAGAGGCTCCCAGGAGCCTGTATCGCTCACCTGGCTTTCAGTTGCCACAATCAAGGTAACATTGTAAGTTAAACAGTTGATCTTCAGTTTCTCAAACTTTCGTAGCTCAAACACGTCCAATATCTTGAACTATTTTTAAAGTCTGATCATGTTTTACTATATTTCTTTGTTGGGCTTTTTTGACAAAAAACGTTCTTGCTAAGGACCACTTTCGACACCAGTTTTGAAGTCGAGATGTCATTTTGTTAATGGCAGTCAAAAAACAATTTTCAATCTCGGTTTTGAAGTCGCAACATAAATATCTACTTGGACATAAAATTTCATTGAAATCGGACAATGTTGAATTTTCCCGCCTTTTTTGCGGCCGTTTTAAAAATGGCGGTCAACGAACAATTTTTAACATCAGTTTTGAAGTTATGGCATCAAGACCAATTTGGAAACCAAATGTCATTAAAATCGGACAATGTTGAATTTTCCCGCCTTTTTTGGTGGCCTTTTGAAAATGGCAGTCAACGAACAATTTTAAACACTGGTTTTGAAGTCGCAACATCAATATATATATTTGGAAACCAAATTTCATTAGAATCGGACAATGTTGAATTTTCCCGCCTGTTTTGGCAGCCATTTTGAAAATGGCGGTCAACAAACAATTTTCAACACCGGTTTTGAAGTCGCAACATCAATATCTATTTGGAAACCAATTTCATTAAAATCGGACAATGTTGAATTTTCCCGCCTTTTTTTGGCGGCCATTTTGAAAATAGCGGTCAAGGAACAATTTTCAACATCAGTTTTGAAGTCGCCACAGCATGGCAAACATTTCATCAATTTACACTTAACCTTCATCTTCTATAGTTTTGGAAATAAAAGATGAAAAATACGAAAATTTTAAAAATTACGTGAAAAAGGGCAATAACTCCTACAAGGGTTTATGGATTTTCTTCAAAATTTCAGGGTGGGTAGATCTTGATATGCTGAACATTTTTGCAATAAACACTTAACCTGTATCTGTTACACTTTTTGAAATAAAAAATAAAAAATGCAAAAATTTTGAAAATTTAATGGAAAAAGGGCTATAACTCCGAGATGGGTTTTCAGATTTTCTTCAAAATTGCACAGTGGATAGATCTCATCATGCTGATCATTTTTACCCTGTCAGATTTTTGATATCTGAAACGATTTTCGAGTTATTAGTCAAAAACTGCAATATACCCCTATGTTCTATTTTAGCAATGGCAGCCATGTTGTTCGACAGAGGGACAAACTGAACATCAGTTTGAGAAGCCATACCCTGATGATGATTCAGGCCAAGTTTGGTTACATTTGGCCCAGTGGTTTCAGAGGAGACGATTTTTGAAATTGTTGACAGACAGACGGACGTACAGACGGACGACGGACGCATAGTGATGGCAAAAGCTCACATGGCCTTTTAGGCCAGGTGAGCTAAAAAACAAGAATAGATTCCTGGGTCCCCCGCCGCTCATGCAATATACTAGTATACTGTATATGAAATTGAAATATTTTCAAACATTCAGGGCAGTGCCAAAATTAAATATGTGGGGATACAAAAAGGATCAACCACAGCAGATGTTCCCACTTGACCAAGGTATTATTAGAATTAACATTTGGTATAATTTTCATGAAAATCTGTCAAAATTTGTTGCCATAAGAGTGCTTACAAGGTAAATTTTTGGATAAAACAGAGTCTTTTTTTTCGACAAAGTCCCATAACTCCGTCAAAAAATTTCAACCGAGGCTGATTTTCAAACTTGACCAAGGTATTAGTGGTATAATCATTTGATATAAATTTCATGAGAATCCGTCAAAATTTGTAGGCATGAGAGTGCTTACAAGGTAAATTTTTTGCTAAAACGATGTTGTTATTTTGGTCAAAGTCCAATAACTCCGTCAAAAAGTCTCGACCGAAACTGATCTTCAAACTCGACCAAGGCATTAGTGCTATTTTTAAAGTCTGATCATGTTTTACTATATTTCTTTGTTGGGCTTTTTTGACAAAAAACGTTCTTGCTAAGGACCACTTTCGACACCAGTTTTGAAGTCAGTTTTTGTTAATGGCAGTCAAAAAACAATTTTCAATCTCGGTTTTGAAGTCGCAACATAAATATCAACTTGGACATAAAATTTCATTGAAATCGGACAATGTTGAATTTTCCCGCCTTTTTTGCGGCCGTTTTAAAAATGGTGGTCAACGAACAATTTTTAACATCAGTTTTGAAGTTATGGCATCAAGACCAATTTGGAAACCAAATGTCATTGAAATCGGACAATGTTGAATTTTCCCGCCTTTTTTNTAAACATTTGGTATAAATTTCATGAAAATCCGTCAAAATTTGTAGGCATGAGAGCGCTTACAAGGTCAATTTTTGGATAAAACAGAGTCATGATTTCGGTCAAAGTCCCATAACTCCGTAAAAAAATATCGACCAAGGCTGATTTTCTAGCTGACCAAGGTATTAGTGATATATACATTTGGTATAAATTTCATGAAAATCCGTTATAATTTGTATGCATGGGAGTGCCTACAAGAAAGTGTGACAGACGGACGGACAAACGGCATTTCTATGTCCCGACTCCGCGTTGCGGTGGGGGACAATTAGCCCTTTCAATCCCTTATTTATAGGATATCGTAAGAGCTAAGCAAAATCTGATGACTACCAACTAAAAGCTTACATCAAGAGAAAACAAAAAAAAAAAAAATGGGTTGAAATCCAATGAAAAATAAAGATTTTCAAATATTTTGAAATATTGCAATATGGCACCTTTGACCCCTTATAGCTTGGAAACAGTAAGAGCAATGCAAAATCTATTGCCATACCACTGAAAGCTTACAATGAGAATAATCCAAAGAAAAAAATCCCATCAAAATCTGATGAAAAATAAAGATTTCACATATTTCTAATAATTGCAATTTTGGCCCTTTTAAACCTCATAACTCGAAAATGATAAGACTTACGCCAAATATGTTGCATATCGCTGAAAGCTTACAATGAGAGGAATCCAAAGAAAAAAAATCCATTAAAATATGATGAAAAATAAAGATTTCAAATATTTCTGAAAATTGCAATTTTGGCCCCTTAGGCCCCTTATAGCTCGGAAACTGTAAGAGCTACGTTAAATCTGTTGGCATACCACTA
Organism: Modiolus philippinarum; assembly: GCA_002080025.1. Taxonomy (NCBI): domain Eukaryota; kingdom Metazoa; phylum Mollusca; class Bivalvia; order Mytilida; family Modiolidae; genus Modiolus; species Modiolus philippinarum. The sequence continues at coordinate 41,290 of MJUU01015875.1, read as the reverse complement.
AAAGCTTGCAATGAGAGGAATCCAAAGAAAAAAATCTCATCAAGATCTGATGTAAAATAAAGATTTCACATATTTCTATAAATTGCAATTTTGGTCCCTTGTACCCCTTATAGCTCAGAAACAGTAAGAGCTGTGCCAAACTGTTGACATATTTCTGAAAGCCTACAATGAGAGAAATCTAAAGAAAAAAATCCCATTGAAATCAGATGAAAAATAAAATTTTAGTAATCTGCATGTTTGCAATTTGGGTCCCATTTGGGCCCTCATAGCTTGGAGAGGATACAAGGATCCCCCTTTCCCTTCTACAAAATCTGATGGTGCAGGGCTATGTTAATTTGTCCTAAGGAATCCATTGCAAAAAAACTGCATTAAAAATCGGACTAAAAATAAACTAGAGGCTCAAATGAGCCTGTATCGCTCACCTGGTGACTGGTTTTATTCATTGTCACAAAAAGACCACCCATTCATACTATAAATCAGTTCACCAGATTTTACATTTTCAATCTTGGATGAGGTACAAACATAAAAATTACAAACTTTGAAGGGGACCACCCAAAGACAATTGTAACCAAGTTTGGTTCCAATTGGCTCAATAGGTTCAGAGGAGAAGACATTTGAATGCATTTCCCATAGGGTCCCTATGTTAAACGATGTTCCACGCTGGCGGCCATCTTGGATGAGGTGCGAACGTAAAAATCACAAACTTTAAAGGGGACCACAAAAGGACTATTGTGACGAAGTTTGGTTCAATTTGGCTTGGTAGTTTTAGAGGAGAAGATTTTTAGATGCATTTTCCATCGGGTCCCTAGTATGTTAATCTATGTTACCTGCTGGCTGCCATCTTGAATGAGGTATGAGCATAATAAAGTCACAAACTTTCAAGGGGACCACCCAGGGCTCACCACACTTCAAAAGAACAGGGAGACTTGAAGTCTCCCCGAGGGTAGAAATAGGGAGACTTCAGGTCGTGACAAGGAGACTTGTTTGCGCGCATCCACAACTGAATTTTCAAGACTTTTGTATTTGATTTACATACATTTGTATGTATACACTTATTCAACAATGGCAATAAATCATTAAAATACCATTGATATTTCAAGATCTACAATGTAGATTTTATATAAAAAAAATATGATTTTAGCTACATATCAATTTTATGTTTCTTTCACCCAAAAGCTTATGGTTGGAGGTGCTCCTGCATTTAGGTGTGATTTACATGACATTAATTTTCTTTTATTCATCCTCTTTAATAGTAAATGGGTAGTTTTCAATCAGTTGATCAAGAGATAGTTGCCAATCTGCTTCATTCTTTTTTGAATGGTTCTCTAAATATTAGAGGGATATAAATAGATTGTTTACGTTTGTGGACATTCTTTATATAGACCACTTCGGGTTTGAACTGTAGAAGAAACGTAAATATTTAGGACAGTTTCCAATGAATTTTTTTTACTAATGTTTACTACAAAATCAATAAGTCTTGATTTTAAAACCATGAGATGATGTAAACAATCTTTGAGCTTTGCAAACACAGGAATAAGCATTAGAAATCCTATCAATTTACTTCCTTGTTACTGGAAATAGAAAGGGTTATAATTAGAAGTGTCAAAATGCTCAAAGCGACTTGAAATCGCCTTTGGGAGCAACGTAAGGCGACTTGAGGCACAACAGGGCGACTTAATCGCCCTAATCGCCCAGTTTGGTGAGCCCTGGGACCACCTAAAGACTATTGTAACCAAGTTTGGTTCCAATTGGTTCAGTAGGTTCAGAGGAGCAGACATTTGAAAGCATTTCCCAAAGGGTCCCTATGTTAAATTGTGTTCCACTCTGGCGGCCATCTTGGATGAAGTAAGAACGTCAAAATCACAAACTTTGAAGGTGATAAGCCAAGGACTATTGTGACCAAGTTTGGTTGAATTTGGCTTGGTAGTTTCAGAGGAGAAATATTTGGATGCATTTCCCATAGGGTCCCTATGTTAAACTATGTTCTCTGCTGGCAGCCACCTTGAAAGAGGTATGAACATAAAAATCACAAACTTTCAAGTTGACCACCTAAAGACTATTGTGATCAAGTTTGGTTCCAATTGGCTCAATAGTTTCAGAGAAGAAGAACTTTGAATACATTTCCCATAAGGGTCCTATTTTAAACTATGTCCTGTGCTGATGACCATCTTGGATGAGATATGAACATAAAAATCACAAACTTTAAAGGGGACCAGCCAAGGACAATTGTATCCAAGTTTGGTTCCTGGCTTATAGTGGTTTCAGAGGGGAAGATCTTTGAATGCATTTCCCATAGGGTCCTTTGTTAAACTATGTTCCCCAGTGACGTCTTCAATGAGATGCTAATTTGCTGGACATAAGTAGAAAATGTAGTCCTGGAAAAGCTCAACACTTTTGTAATTCACATTTAACCTCCATCTCAAACAGTTTTTGAAATAAAAGTAAAAATGTTAAAAAATCGTGAAAATTCACAGAAAAGGGGCCATACCTCCTATGTGGGTCGTCAGATTTTCTTCAAAATTGCAGGAAATGAGATCTTACTATGCTGACCATTTTTTGTAATTTAATCTTCACTTCTATCTTCTACCATTTTCAATATATAAGACTAGAAGTAACAAAAAAAACGAAACTTTTATGGAAAAGGGCCAATAATTCCAAGACGGGTTATCGGATATTCTTCAAAATTGCAGGGCGGGTAGATCTCATCATGCTGATCATTTTTAATCAGTCAAATTTTTGATATCTGTAAAGATTTTCCAGTAATTTGCAAAAAACCGCAATTTACCCCTATGTTCTATTTTTAGTAACAGAGGCCATATTGTTTAGTCTATGGACATAAAAATCACAAACTTGAAAGAGCATACCCTGGTGATGATTCAGGCCAAGTTTGGTAAGTATTGGCCCAGCAGTTTCAGAGGAGAAGATCCTTGAATAAAAATTAACGGACGGAAGATGGATGCCGAGTGATGGCAAAAGCAGGCTCACATGGCCTCTGGCCAGGTGAGCTAAAAAATTAAAGTTTTGAAATTCATCCCTTTTGGGCCCCATTTATCTCGTGAACGGTATATGTCACATGAAATCCGTTGGCGTACTACAGATTGGAAATTTTCTAAGGAGTACACTGAAAGAAACACCATCAAAATCTGATAAATACTAAACATTCTAGTCAAATAAATGAAAACACCCAATTTAACCCTTTTTGGCCCCTAATTCTGAAATGGGTCGGGCCACAAACAAAAGGAAACTAGAGGCTCAGACACTGAGCCTGTATCGCTCACCTGACAAAATGCTGAACAGCTGGATTGTTCAATGTTCTGTATGGTGGCCATGTTCCACTAGGGCCAAAATAAACTTTGTTCTGTGCTGGCGGCAATGTTTTTCATTGGATCAGAACAAAATAAGCAATCTTTGTTAAGGACCTTCAGTTCATCATTCCTGTAATGTTTGGTTGAATTTGCTTCAGCGGTTTCAGAGGAGAAGATCCTTGAATAAAAATTAACGGACGGAAGATGGATGCCGAGTGATGGCAAAAGCAGGCTCACATGGCCTCTGGCCAGGTGAGCTAAAAAATTAAAGTTTTGAAATTCGTCCCTTTTGGGCCCCATTTATCTCGTGAACGGTATATGTCACATGAAATCCATTGGCGTACTACAGATTGGAAATTTTCTAAGGAGTACACTGAAAGAAACACCATCAAAATCTGATAAATACTAAACATTCTACAGTCAAATAAATGAAAGCACCCAATTTAACCCTTTTTGGCCCCTAATTCTGAAATGGGTGGGGCCACAAACAAAAGGAAAAAAAGGTCCTCAAGAATGTGCCAAGAAACATCATACTAAAATTTGAAAACAATCCATCTATTAGAACCAAAGTTATGCTGTCCACAGACACGAAAATAGCTAATTTAACCCCTTTTTTTTACTTTTTTCTAAACTGGGCAGGGCTGGGAAGGCGAAATTAAAACCCAGGCTTAAGCACGTGCCAAGAAACATCATACTTGAATTTGAAATGATCCATAAACGAGAACAAAAGTTATGCTGTCCACAGACACAAAAATACCCAAATTAACCCCTTTTTGGCCCCTTTTTCTAAAACGGACGGGGCAAGGAACTGGGCTTAAGAATGTGCCAACAAACATCATACTGAAATTTGATATCAATCCGTCCACTAGAACCAATGTTATGCTGTCCAAAGACGCCAAAGCCGACGCGGACACTGACGCCAGCGCCATACCATAATACGACCACAAAATTTTTGCGAGCCCCATACCATTATACAACCGCAAAATTTTTGCAGTCGTATAAAAATCATTCTAGACCCTGCATTTTCTTTCCAGCAAATTGAAAAGTGCCATGTTATATAGTGGAATGTAATATTTTTTAGTGTTAAACAACACTGACCATTCAAATAACCTTAGGCTTCAGTGTTTCTAAAGGAGTGTCAACTTGGTAGGTAATGAGACTTACAAGGTAACTATTTGATCTGTGCATTTTGACATGGCAACTTAAATAGTGCTATTTTTTGGCATTATGTTCTAGTGTTTTAGAGGAATTGTGCCACATCCCTTTGGATAATCTTCCATGTTTACAGTAGTTCTAAGTGCATTGTGTTAATTTGACCCTAATGTAGTTTTGAATTCTTAGTGGCAAATTGCTGTTATATTTAATTTTAGAAACAGGAATCCGGAGTTATTCTGTAATGAACCTTAATGGACTGCTCTAGGTTCTTAACCATTACAAGAGCTTTATTCATTAATTTGATTATCATATATAGAATGGAATTTAGCACTGAAACTGGCAAGTTAACGTTATGCAATTAAATCTGTTCAGTTTAAATTTGTGACAAGACAGCCTATCTATGTTGCAGTAGGTAGATTTATTGCAGTGTGGAGTTGGTAAAACAATTCCCCGTGGTAGAGATGTATGCTCTTTATTTTTCTTAGATATGGTGTACTTGTACATAAGATAATATCTCATGTGTACACTTTGTTCATTCATTATTATCTAAATTTATGTGAATTCTAAAACCGAAGGATTAACTCCCTCCATCGTAGTTTTGTCCTTAGATATATTTGATATTACTGATTATTCGGAATTCGTTTGGTTTTATACATTTTAAACATTTTTTGAAATTATGGATTTCCTTTGTTTGGGTTCTAGTGCTGCTGATGAGGAATAAATTTCCGAAATGGCCATACTGCTCATTAAAATTATTGCAGTTGGAGTTAACATATGTGTTAAGGTCTCATGTTCATTTACTTCATATCCTTTTGCAAAATATTAAATAGCCAGTAAATCGAATGTGCTGATAGATTCTTTGGCGCACCTGGATAGGCACCTGGCTGGAGTGCTAGAGGTCCGAGTTTGATCCCCGGTTACATTTGGCACCCAGCTAAAAAAACCATGGTGGTTAGAAGGAGCTAACCAGGATTTGTGTGTGTGATTTGTGTTGAGAGTCATATATACGTAAGATGATTCTCGAGGTGGGGAAGTTTCAGACTTGTCAAGTCTCACGCTTTCCAACCCCAAATCGCGTTCATGCTCATCCCTTTTAGTGTCACGCTTTTTAAATTTTCAAGAAAAAATATATTTCAAATAGAAACATAGGTAATCAATGATTACAAAATTCGCCTCGTTATGGCACATTGTTAGAGTAACATAATTTTGCTCGGATGCTGATATACTATCAGAGATGCATGCATATGCAAGTTTACCTATATGATCCTAACATGTACAGTGACTGAGATCTGAACTCTTCACGTAAATTTGGATGTAAGTCAATCAAGCAGAAAATATAGCTCAAAGAGACCTAATTTTGCCTGGATGCTCACCTACCATCAGAGATGTTTCATGATACTACCATGTATAGTGACTGTGATCTGAACTCAGACATAACTTGAATGTAAGTCGCTCAAGCGGAAAATATAGGTCAAAGTAACCTAATTTTGTCTGGATGCTGACCTACCATCAGAGATGCATGCAAATGCAAGGTTACATGATCCTACCATGCACAATGACTGAGATCTGAACTCTTCAGTAAATTTGGATGTAAGTCAATCAAGCAGAAAAAATATAAGTCAAAGTGACCTAATTTTGCCATGATGCTGACCTACCATCAGAGATGCATGCATTTGCAAGGTTACATGATCCTACCATGTATAGTGACTGGGATCTGAACTCTGAGCAAGTCTTTCAAGCGGAAAATATAGGTCAAAGTGGCCTAATTTTGCCTGGATGCTGACCTACCATCAGAAAATAAAAAAACATGCATATGCAAGGTTACATGATCCTACCATGTGTAGTGACTGAGATCTGAACTCGGACGTAAACTTGAATGTAAGTCGTTCAAGCAGAAAATATACATTTGTGTGTTGGTCAAAGTGACCTAATTTTGCTTGGATGCTGACCAACCATCAGAAATGCATGCATATGCAAAGTTGCATGATCCTTACATGTCAAGTGAATGAGATCTGAACTTGGATGTAAACTTCAATGTAAGTTGTTCAAGTGACCTAATTTTGCCTGGATGCTGACCTACCATCAGAGATGCATGCACATGCAAGGTTACATGATCCTACCATGTATAGTGACAGAGATCTGAACTCGGATGTAAACTTGAATGTAAGTTGTTCAAGCAGAAAATATAAGTCAAAGAGACCTAATTTTCTTGGAGGCTGTGAGATAGCCCAAGATGCATATGTATGCAAAGTTTGATGTTCCTACCCTTCATAGTAAGCAAGATATATACGCAAATGTGGACACGGACGCAGACGTAGAAGTGAACGCCGGGGGTACTCCAATAGTCCACTTCAACTTCGTTGAGGCAAACTAAAAATGATTTTTTCATAATAAGAAAAACCAGAAAATCAGGGTTGATTGTATATACGAGTGGTTCATTTTTGATAAATAAATACTAAAAAAACACAATTTTCATTTGATATAGGTCACAGAAATGAAAGTAATTTCATTTTCTTTTCTTTTTATGATAAGAGTTTTGTCTCAAATTCTTTGCTGTGACCACCTGATATGCTCTCAGAATGTACCATTTTGTGTCCTCAAACCTCCAGATCCCCCAGTGTCACTTTTGGAATCCATACTCCCTTGACAGCTCTTAAGTGTGACAGGACAGCCTATATACGTTATAGTAGGTAGATTTAAATAGCCATTAAATTGGCTGACCCGACAGCTCACATGGTTAGGTGGCTGACTGAAAGTGCTAGAGGTCCTGGGTTCATCCCTGGAGGTGACCTTAGTCAATTTCGTAAGGAGATTCATGCTCTGCTGTTACGAATCAAAATTGTGGAGTTTGGTAATTCAAAATAAAAAAAAAAAACTCATAGAATCACTGGATATCTCACACACGCGTGTTTTGAACTAGGAATTTCAAATCTCTGTCTAAACAGCCAGAGCTTTTGATTTGATAATACTGGTTTGTTAAATAGTTTCAATCCCTTTGGGATGGTAGGAATGGGGGTATCTTTTATAGTGTTAAGTACAAAATTAGATCAAATGAAGTTAACTGTAAAAATATTTGCCGGACATTTCTACAAAAATCTGTTTTGAAGAATCATGACATTTTTTTCTCCAAATAACGATAAGGTACAAAATTTAAGTAATTTCAAGAATCATGCTAATATATTTTTGACGATTGACAGTAAAATTATGACCCATGAGGGGCCTGATGGGGAGTCTCATCACAAATCACGAAAAATTTATTCGGACCAATCACAGTTCACGGGAAATTCATTTTGTCAATTTGATCAAGAACGATTCACGGTGATGTTCTAATAAAGATTAACGACAAAATTGTGAAATGTAAAACGAATCACGGGGAATTGAAATCCTCGATCAAGGAGAACGAAATAAACCCTATGGCCCCCTCACCCATAGCTGAAAAGCGGGTTTGACAGTTAACATGGTTAAAGATAAAGCATTCATACCCTCATTTAGTAATATCAGCCTCTTTAATATTAACCGTCTTTTTATATTTCATTCTCAAGTGTAGTGAAAAATATGATCTACTTTAAGGGACAAATAAAAAAAATACCAAAAAATTAACTATATGGGATGTTGTCCGGAACTGTGGATCCGTTCTTGACTCAGAATTTAAATGCAGCCAAGTTTTTGGAAAGTGCAAATCCAGCTGTAGCCTCTCACAAGTTCCGAGAGTCAGACACTTTGGTAATTACATGTTCTCTGTAATTCATGATATTTGTGATCATACGTCTGTAAAGTATTGAAATCAGATATGTTTTCTCTCTGATCCTGTGACATCCTAAAACGCCCATGAGACGGCGATTACCTGACAACCCGGAAGTTGATAAGTTGTCACGCTGGATTGTGAACCTGTGAAAGACGGGGAGGAAGCAACGTATGTTTCTTACTTTTAAAGAGGAATTCATTACCATTGAGCTATATTTGAAAGAAAAGTGTAGATTTCTTAAAAGAGGTAAATAACCAGTACCTAGTGTATTCAATAAACGTTTAAAAAGGTTTGTCTTGCCACGTTTCTAAAAATCTGGAACGAATGACAAATGTTTCCAGAAATTAACAGTTTTATGATTTCAGATAAACCTTCATAAGAGAACCTTCATCCTAGATGACATGGCTAGCTTGCTGAGAATATGGGTCGTTTCGCGACAAATCCCATTCGCAGCCTGACCCTCCATTATTCCTCTCCTAACCCCTTTCACCCGGGGTGCGTTCGCACCGATTCCTGTCTAAGTCGTTTCGCTCCACTCTTATAAATTGTTTTTAAAAACTGTTTCCTTTAAGTATTTAATAAGAACCTGTTTTGGGAGTACCGAAAATGGGCGAATCTTTCAGGGTCTTTCTTTTATGATGTTATTTTTATGCTTTTTGGTTGCACTTCATTTTTTTTTCTTCTATATTTTTTTACACCTTGGCTTCAATTGCACAGATGTGATTGAGTAATTTGAGTTTCTTTGTAAAATTTGCAACATAGTTTTACATTCAAGTGGATTTCTAAGTAACTATAATTAGTAGACTAACCATTGTTATTTCTCTGCAATGATAATGCCTACAGTTGATAACCCTGAGCATCCCCCAAGTTGGCACTCCATGGCGGATGGGGAGCAAGGGAGTGACCTTGATATAATTTTTGTCAAGAATACCGCTTAAGTGCACGCTAGGGGCCTTCTTGATCTCTCTTGAGGGGTTGAATAATGTTCACCTCTAGTTTAAGACCCTCCGGCAACATCTAGATAAGACAGGAATAAAAGCCGTGTCCTTGATAAACTGGAGTTATCTATGTATCGTGTGTGTTTTTGTCACATGTACATTCACTCCATATCCTTTCATTTTTTCTAGTCACCATATTTGGTATTTTACTTCTCAGAAGATGCATGCCACTCTTGACACATGTTATGTACATGTAGTGGTGACCTGAATTTTATGGTTAAGTGACTTTGTTAACATATTACATTTTCAGATTGGATAACTTTAAAAAGGGGTAAATAAAATTTAAAATCAATCAATGTAAAAAGGGGTACTATTTTTAATAACCACTAAAGGGACTGTCTGGATGTGTAATTTTGTAAATATAAATCTGGTACCTTATTGTAGAACACAGGTAAGTGAGAAGTTTTTAACTAGTCACACAGCATATGTCCCCAAAAGAGGCCGTGGATTATATAAAGGAACATAAGGGAAAATGCATACAAATATCTTCTAGAGAAGTGCAGTTTTTATTTTAACCAAACATGATATGATTGTTAGTAATGAGGTGCTTTGTTGAAACATCATCCAACAGAGGTAAAACTTTAACATTGAAACCTATAGGAAATGCATACAAAGAACATCTTTTAGAGAACCGCTGAATGGATTTAAACTGAACATAGGATGAATGCTTCTTGAGAAGTGCTGATCAAGATTATTGACAGTAGGGAAAATAGTTAAATGTTGCATCATATGACATAAAGGTTTCTTTGCATAGAAAATGAGACCCTTTTACAATGAAGTTAATTTATTTGACTAAACCTATCTGCCATGGTCAAAGTGAGCGATACAGGCTTTTGAAAGCCTCTTGGTTACTTTCATTTTCTAAATGTGACTTTTTCTTCACACTTTTCTCAGCAACTGCAGATCACAGCCATTTGAACTTTGGCAAAGCTCTTAAATATGAGGTACTGTACTGTGTCTCCCCTTTTTGGCCATATTGCTGCACTACTCCCTGCTTACCCACCTGGTGCTTTTCTGTCTTTTATTAAATCATTTCATTTTTCTCTTCAATTGCTGATCTCAGCCATTTGTTTCTTGAGGATTTTATCATTGTGTCCATACTTGTATTGTGTAACACAAATGTACTGTGTCCAAACACACTCAAATTTGCAATTGCCATATGCATATTGATTCAGAGTTCATTGAGCAAGGGTATATATATAACTGTCTGTCCTTGTTTATCAAGAGAAAGCTACTTCAGAGTTATTATTGTCATATTGCTTTATTTGAAGCCAAGCTTCTGTATTTCATGGCAATTTGTATAAAATCTTTCATCAACATCAATTTTTTTTTCAGTGTAAATGAGTGCAGACAAACAGACAAACAAGCAACATGTTCTTTCCAGGTTGGAAGGAATCAATGACTCTGTCAAATCTACAGCTGCAGCAGTGTTTTATGGATTTTGTTCTGTTTCCATGGCATTTATCAACAAGGCACTGATGACCTCATTTGACTTTGATTATCCAGTGTTCATCATGGTGATGCAAATGGTGTTCACCATCTTCATATTAGAGCTGTTAAGCTGGTTGCAGATGATTGAACTTCCAAAATATACGTTAAGCCGAGGAAAATCCTTCACTTTCCCAGCACTGTTTTATGCACTTAACTCAGTTTTAGGTTTAAGTGCCTTAAGTCATATGAATGTAGCAATGTATGGTGTTTTAAAAAGATGTGTACCTCTAGTGACGATGTTCTTGTCTGTGGTAATTCTAAAGAAAGGATTTCCTTCCAAGCAGACAATCGTTGGTGTAGTGTTTCTGACACTTGGATGTTTTATCGCTGGTATGTTAACATATGGTAATAAAGCAACAGGATTTTCAAATGATGTTTATATTGAATCTAACTTTTCATGTCAGTGATTACTGTGAAAGTACAGTACAGAAAGAGTGGTACCATGACAAATCACCGTGATAGACATGTCCCACTCTGAGAGTGATACTGAATTACTTTTTATCTTCAAGAGATATCTCAATTATTTTTTCTACATTTTAAGTGGTATAATACACCATTCTTAATACAAAAGAGAGTAGGAAATGATCTCAAATAGGAAAAAAGATATTTAGATCCACTCTCAGAGTGGGACACGTCTATCACAGTGANAGTACTCACAAAATCATGATATTTATGAAAACCACAAAAATTGTTGTCCATGAATAAAAATACTTCCACAGTCTCATACATGAATTTTCTTAGAACAAAGAAAAATGTTGGCTGACCAGTTCAACTAAACTTACATGTATCTAAGTACATGTACATTTATCCTTAACAAAACTATGCCTGTAAGGTATGGGTTTAGTACTAGACGTGACTGCCATAATTAAATGTAAAAAATGGATAACAGGAAACACCTACAATGGCTGAGCATTATAATTACATGCCACAATCTGTTATGGAACTACACATGAAGAACATGAATAAGATGAATGACAATCGTAGACAACGATAGGAACTCGGGACAGCAGGGCTTGGCACCGGCACTAGCAAAAGCCAACGGTAGGGGTAAACTGGTTTATGGGTACCCAAACCTCCCTTTTATCTGTCACGTTTCCCTATAGTATAATAAACATACGAATAAAACCCAATACAGGTAGACCACTAACTCCATGACCACAATCTTGAAGGGAAAGAAAAAACAATACATAACTTAGAAAGATGGGTCAAGGGGTGCTTGCCGCTAAACTGCTGGCTAGCTTAAGGAGCCTAGTCTGCTGGTAGAACACTGTCGCACTACGGAAGAAAAATCAAATTCAAAACTTCCCGAAGGGTTTGGTCAAGAATCATCATAGATTTCAGTAGACATCGGCAGTATCAGTGAGAGGCCAGTATGTGTGCAAAATTTTCAGGTCATTAGGTCTCAAAGATAATTTACCGGATCCAAGCAGAATATCATGTTGATATCCCCTATTATGTAAAGAATGTAAGTTACGTCCCCCATCTTTTCTGGACTTTTAATCAATTTCTGGCATTTTTTAACAACATTTCCGTAAAAACGAGGATTAGAAATGCCCTTAGTAATAAGCTGTTAACGAGTAACGCCATATTTATTAGACATCAAATGTTTATATATATTTATATAGTGTATAAATGTTTATATCTATTTTAAAACTTCTTAAATGTATTCAACAACTTATGAAATCTGTAACCCTGTTGTAAAAGTTTAGCTGTGATAGTAAGGTTACGTTCATTAAAATCGTCAAGAGAAGAACACACTCGTGCGAATCGTACCAGTTAAGAAATATACACCCCATAGGATGGAGCTAGAGGGATGTCGCCGTCAAGAAAAGGGAAATTAGTGATAGTGAAATCGAAATCATCCCGTTTATCATTTTACCGGAGTCAATAATAATATTAAGATCCAGAAAAGGGCAGTATTTAGAATCATTGTTAGCTCTATTTAATTTTAGTTGTTGTGGGTAAATAATGTCTGCATAATCTAAAAACTTAGGATTATCAATAGTGAGGATATCGTCAATATACCTGCTGTTATCATTGAAGATAGAAATAAATTTATCACTGTTTGGTATTGTTCTGTTTTGAAGTTTTTTCATGAAGTCTTGTTTGTAACAGAAAAGAAAAAGATCTGCAATTAGATGTGCACTATTTGTACCCATGGAATACCTATGACCTGCTGATAAATAGTGTTCCCAAAACGAACAAAAATATTGTCCAGCAAAAGATTGAGTGAATTAATCATATCATCACATATCCAGGAACAATGATTATTGTAGGCAATATTAGAGAAGAATCCTTGCTTTTTGTTAGAGCAAATGAACTGCAGACCAGAAAATTTAAAAGACCATTTAATAAGTTGTCCCAATTTGGATTTAATCAAATCATGTGGAAGGGTAGTATAAAGTGTAGAAAAATCATTATCTAAAACTTCAATAGAATTTTTTACACTCCAAAAGTAATTTACACCAGAGTTTTGATCAGTTTTTTCACAGTATTTAATAACCAACTCCTTTATACAAGTAAGTGAACTAGTTAAATGGATGGATTAATTAGTAGTAGAACACTTACTAGAAGCAGAAATAAAACAATGTTTAAAAGGATTTTTGTGAAGCTTCGGAACCCAGTATGTGGTAGGTAAGATGTTACCTTTAGATGGAACTTTAAGCATTTCTGTATCCTTATAATATTGTTTGGTTAACATGTTTTAGTCCCAATTGGTACGCTTGAAAGTGTCTGACTTGTCCATGTCGTTGTGTTGAACATCGATATAGTATTTCTTTCAGACAACAGCAACGTTGTTAGAAGCCTTGTCAACAGGTACAAACACATATTTTTTACCAAGATCCTTCAATTTTGACTTAATTCTATTTACAGACAGCTTAGGAGGTGACTCAACATAGTTTTCTTTATAAAAATATATTCTGTTGGTGACCTTGGTTATAATTCTATCTTTAAACAAATTAATTGCATGTTTTTCTGCACTTTCTCGTTTGTACCCATTTTGTCTCGCCCGCGACGTAAACTCAAGTTATTATATAGAAGCCTTTGATGTAGGAACTTTATATTTGGTCCATAGGTAGCTTTTGGCGAACCTTATCTGTCGGACCCAAAATCATGAAATCATGTGACCTTGACCTATATTTCGCGGTCCAGTGACCAGGTTAAGTTTTTTTGCTTAAGTCCATTTATCAATAACTACATGCTAGAAGTCAATGATATTTGGTATATAGCTTGGTCTTCGTTAGTACATGTCAGTCTGCCATATGGCTTTTGACCTTGACCTCAATTTCACGGTCCAGTGACCAGGTTAAGTTTTTTTGCTTAAGTCTGTTTCTGGATAACTACAAGCCATAGGTCAATGATATTTGGTATATAGCTTGGTCTTGGTTAGTACATGTC
>MJUU01015873.1:38234-55262 GCA_002080025.1 Modiolus philippinarum | reverse complement strand
AAAAAAAAGAAAAATAACTGTAATAGTTAGAAATAAATAACAGAATAACATTCAAATTTAAAAATAAATGAATACAGAGTTGTCATAGCAACTAAGGTTAGGGTTAGTTGTTAGATAAAGGAAGTTTGGTTATGAAATAATGTGGAAAAGGGGAAATAATTCTACGAATTGGATGAAAAATGGTGGAAAAGCTAAAAATAGCAGACGACACTATAGAATTATGGCGACGAAGGGGAAATACCTCTAAGGATTGGATGACAAATGGCGGGAAATCTAAAAATATCAGGCGACAGTATAGATATTAGGCAGGTAAGGGGAAATAACTCTAAGAATTGGATGAAAAGGGGAAATAATTATGAAATAAAATAGGAAAAAATAATAAAAATCCAATAGCAGACAACATTATTATAGAAATTTGGTAGGAAGAGGAAATCATTTAAGAATTGAATGAAAAAGGGAGATAATTATGTAATATAATAGGAAATAAAATGGCAATAGCAGACGACACTATAGGAATTTGGAGGGAAAAAGGGAAATACCTCTAAGGATTGGATGAAAAGGAAAGATAATTATAAAATAAAATGGAAAATAATAATATAACACATACAAAAGGTTACACAAGAGGACTTTAGTCTAAAATTGGATGAGAAGGGAGAAATTACAAAGAACAATACTGAAAAAAAGGTGAAATGCCATTACAACAGATAAAAAATCTCGGGAAATAAGTAGCAAGAGTTATGTCCCTTTGACGAACGGGGCCGTGATAGAAGACACCCACAAATAAACAATTCATAATTATCTCCCTTTGACGAACGCGGACGTGATAGAAGACACCTAGCAACATTGTGCTTAACAACCCTTTGAATGGCCGCGACGAACGCAGACCTGATAGAAGACACCCAAAAAAAACGCGGGAACTCCCAAGAGTTATGTCCCTTTGACAAATGCTGACCTGATAGAAGACACCTACAGAAATACAATGGTAACTGCTGAATGACCACGCCTGGATATTAGGTTAAACATTAGAGTGCAGAACAATACTGAAAAAGGGGCTGAAAAGGTATAACAACATTTAAAAAAGATTATGGATAAAATTGGATGAAAAAAGTAGAAAATACAAAGAACAATACTGAAAAGGGGCAAAATGCTATTAAAACATTTAAAAAAGGGTATTAGTCTAAACATTGGATTGAAATACATCATTGAAAAGGGGTTGAAAAGGTATACCAACAATAAAAAGGGTGAGACAAGGAAGGAAATGACAGAAAAGGGAAGAAAATATAAAGAACATTGTTACAACATATAAAAACATCCGAAAGACCATGCCCGAGTCGTTCCGACTAGTGAAAATACCCGACTTCCGGTTAACACATGGGGCTACGCCCACCTATAATTAGGTCATATATGACCCCTGCGGGGTCACGTGTTGTTCCAACACGCCATTTCCTATCAATAGGCCCGTATAGGGCTTCAATTAAGACCACTCCCGGTATACAACATGGGGCTACGCCCACTTCCGGTCGCGCATGTACACGGTAGTAAAGTCATACAACACCCCTGCGGGGTCTTGCACTCTTTCAACACGGCATTTCCGGTCAATATGGCTACTTACAGTAGTTACACACCTATTTCCGGTTGCGCATGCGCAGTAAAAACACGTCTACATCCGGTCACGTGACTTCCGCTTCCGGTCACGTGACTTTGGTCACGTCACTTCCGCTCTACGTCACTTCCGGTGACGTCACTTCCGGCTCCACCACCTCAAATACGACCTGAACTGTACTCATATACTACTAGCTACTATAAAGGAAAGGACTAGAGATTTTGAGAATAAATCAATATGAGAAATTAGATATTTGAATTTTCACGAGCCGTGGAATGTTTGAATATCATATGATGGTGAAAATTGAATTAGTTTACATAATCAGACTTTTTGCAAAATGATTCTACGAGAAATAATTTTGCATTATCCAGGATTTGCAAGAAGACATTGATCAATACATATAAACGGAAAGGAGACAGGTCTTTGGTGTAGAAGTAGTTTTCCAGTCGTGCATCTCGATAATATACATTAGATACATAAAGGACAGCTAGTTATTTACGTAATTTTATAATACTGAAAGAGAACATTATTACGTACGTATAATACACTATGTTCCGAACAGCTTAAGCTATAGGTGTGTATTTCCAGTGTGCTAAACAACCACAATAAACTGATGTCATTGCCCCTCACCCCGGACAAGCACACACCACAAGCAGATTAATACATAAATAAAACAAAACTGAGAATATTGGCGGTTCCAAAGGGAGATGGTTTCAAGGTTGGAAATCCCTTTTTCTATTTTTTATTTTTAATTTTCTGCAGGATTTAGTCAAAAATAGATAAAAACTAGCAAAAATCTACTGATCCTCCGTTTCCTGGAACCACTTTTGACCCCCTTTCCGAAGGATGGATCCGCCTGTAATCAATTAATCAGGAAGGGTGGTGATAATCAAATAATCATTGCAAATTACACATGGTAATCAAATAAACCCATTGTAATCAAGTTATCCAGAAATCACGAGAAGGTTCACTATTCTTATGACTCGAATTACCTTTCTGAGTATTTTGTGGAAGTATTCTGTGCCAATGTGAAGTGTAATGCTACGTTGTAGAGTCGTCTTACTCCGCGACTCATATTCGGATTCGATATTTTTGGGATCAAAAAACATTCTTATTCATCTGTGTCTCGCGCACACTAAAATTCGGGTTTCAAATGTCAACAATACAGTGTTTCAAAAAAGAATTACACTCCTATAGCACAGACTCTATTCGGCAACAACTACTTTTGACTTTTCGGATTTTTACATATTTATACGGAGCAACATGTTTACAATTTTTTACACGAAGCATTTTTTTATGTATTAAAACACCTTCGGCAATTTGTTTGCTATCGTTATTATTTAATATATAACCTGCTTACCTATAAGACAATTAACTGTCAATTGCTTGAAATTAGTAATGTTTTCAACATTTTTATCTTTCTTTCGACTGTTTTATTAACATTTTCATAATAAACAGGTCAAATGCATTAATTATATACAGAACACGTTTATGATTGTAGGCATATTTCCTTCTAAAATTATCTTTAATCTCAATAATTTATTTCTATACCTATGCTGATATTTTTTTGACCAGTTTAACAGAAAATTTAAGTCCTCTACAAAATCTTAAAAGGTGTTCCTAACATTTCTTTTTTATCTTGTCAAATAATTTCTTTTTACTTAAAAAGTTGTAGAATGGTGCCCTCAACTTGAAGCATGGTTCTTTTTCAATCCAAATAGAATAAAAAAGATTACAGGAAATACCTACAATGGCCGACAAACACAGTCTCATGCCATAATGTGCCAAGGAACTACGAAAGAAAAAAACACAAAAGAAACAAAAGACAAGCGTAAGCAACGATAGGAACTAGGGACAGCTGGACTAAAACCCCAAAAACAGGTAGATTACTTACAACATAACCACAATCTTGAAAAGGAAAAGGGACAAATTGTAATTTTGAAAGATGGGTCATGGAGTGCTCGCCGCCAAACTATCGGCTAGCTCAAGGAGCCTAGTCTGCTGGTGAAACGCTGTCACACTACGGAAGAAAAATCAAACTCAAAACTCCCAGATGGATTAATATACATCGGCAAACGAAAACCAATTCAAGAATGAGGAAAGGGTAAAGAATCATCATGTACATTAGATGTATAAAAGTTATGTTTCATTTGTTTTTATATATTTATGTTTATTTATATGTATGTATGTGCCTTGTCTGTAACCAATGTGTATATATTTATATATTTGTCCTCTTGTAGCACGTATACTGTGCCTAAGTTGAAATGAACTTGTCTTGTATTTCAGTAGACATCGGCAGTATCAGTGAGAGGCTAGTATGCGTGTAAAACCCTCAGATCATTGGACCCCAAAGCCAATTTAACGGACACATGCAGAACATCTTGTCGATATCCCCTATTGTGTAAAGAATGTTAATTACGTCATAGTTTTTCTGAATTTTTAATCAGTTTCTGGCATTTTTAACAACATTTACGTAAAATCGAGGATGAGAAATGCCTTAGTAATAAGACATTATATTTTGATGTCAAATTTTCATATCTTCTATGAAACTTTTTTAAATATGAAAAAGAAAGGAAATGGGGTAAATGTCAAGGAGACAACATCCCATATCCAGGTAAAAACGACCCAAAACAAAGCATCTAGGGGGCACCGTACGGTCTTCAACACAGTGAGGAACCTCACACCATATAGCAAGCCCTAAATGGCCCCAAAAAGTAAAAAAGTGAATAAATAAAGGAAACAAACCACATCCAACAACCCAAATATCAAGAAACTAAAATTTTATAAGAAGACAAGGACAAGCCAATGACCAACATATTCCTGACTTGGGACAGGCGCAAAAATTGCGGTGCGGTTAAACTCGTTTTCTTGGATCCAAACCCTCCCCTATGTGTGGTGAATGGCTAAAAAATAAATACACAAAAAGACTCACAGTAAAAATCAAACTAGAAAAAAGTCCAACTTATCAAGACGAGTACCCTTACAATGAAGTACTTAAAACATGAAGACAATACACACAGGTACTGTCCAGACAAATGCTCGCAGTTACTGACAGCTACCTAAGGACATAATTTCCGTTGACTATGATATCAAGCCTTTTTACATATAAAACTTCAATTGAAATACTTCTTAATAGATTTGGTATAACAACATCATCAATTATGAAAGAAGAACATGATATTGTGCAATGCCAAATACTGCCAATATGAAAACCTGTTTAAATTCAGTTATGGTGTAAAGCATTTAGGAGATGATCAATATTTTTGCCAACAAAACCCAGAAGTAAAGATTTAACAACATGTATTTAACAATCTATGAAATCTGTAACCTTGTCGTAAAAGTTTGGAATAACTAAATACCGAAATTACTTTGTATTTACTTTCTGGATATGTGCATTTGGAAGTGATAGAAAGGTTACGTTCATTAAAGTCGTCGAGAGTAGAACAAACGCGTGCGAATCATACCAGCTGAGAAATATAAACTCCGTAGGGTTGGCTTGAGGAACGTCGCCGTCAAGAAAAGGGAAACTAGTAATACTGAAATCAAAATCATTCCTTTTATCGAAAATTTTTGTTTTTTTTTTATTTTACCAGAGTCAACGATGATAGTTAGATCCAGAAAAGGGTAATTTTTGGAATCATTGTTAGCTTTATTAAGTTTCAGTTGATGTCGACATAATCTAACTAGAGGCTCAGACACTGAGCCTGTATCGCTCACCTGACAAAATGCTGAAGCAGGGTTTTCGATGTTCTGCATGGTGGCCATGTTTTTCAAGTGAATTTCCCATAGGGCCAAAATAAATTATGTTCTGTGCTGACGGCCATGTTTTTTTTTTTTTGCAGTTTCAGAGCAGAAGAAGAAAATGTGAATTTCCCCATAGGGTCCAATGTTAAACGTTAGTTCTGCGGTGGCGGCCATGTTTTTTATCAGATCGGAACGAAATGAGCAATCTTTGTAAAGGACCTTCCATACATCATTCCTGTAAAGTTTGGTTGAATTTGCTTCAGTGGTTTCAGAGAAGAAGATGAAAATGTGAATTTCCCATAGGGCCAATGTTAACTATGTTCCGTGCTGGCGGCCATTTTTGTTATCGGATCAGAAAGAAATGAGCAATCTTTGTTAAGGACCTTTAGTACATCATTCCTGTAAAGTTTGGTTGAATTTGCTTCAGCGGTTTCAGAGGAGAAGAAGAAAATGTGAATTTTCCCATAGGGTCCAATGTTAAACCTAAGTTCCGTGCTGGCGGCCATGTTTTTTATCGGATTGGAACTAAATGAGCAATCGTTGTAAAGGACCTTCCATACATCATTATTGTAAAGTTTGGTTGAATTTGCTTCAGTGGTTTCAGAGGAGAAGATGAAAATGTGAATTTCCAATAGGGCCAATGTTAAACTATGTTCCGTGCAGGCGGCCATGTTTTTTATCGGATCGGAACGAAATGAGCTATCTTTGCTAAGGACCTTAAGTACATCATTCCTGTAAAGTTTGGTAACATTTGCTTAAGTGGTTTCAGAGGAGAAGAAGAAAATGTGAATTTTCCCATAGGGGCCAATGTTAAACCTAAGTTCCGCGCTGGCGGCCATGTTTTTTATCGGATCGGAACAATTGATCAATCTTTGTAAAGGACCTTCCATACATCATTCCTGTAAAGTTTGGTTGAATTTGCTTCATTGGTTTGAGAGGAGAAGATGAAAATGTGAATTTCCCATAGGGCCAATGTTAAACTATGTTCCGTGCTGGCGGCCATGTTTTTTATCGGATCGGAACGAAATGAGCAATCTTTGTAAAGGACCTTCCGTACATCATTCCTGTAAAATTTGGTTGCATTTGCTTCTGTGGTTTTAGAGCAGAAGAAGAAAATGTGAATTTTCCCATAGGGTCCAATGTTAAACCTAAGTTCCGCGCTGGCGGCCATGTTTTTTATCGGATCGGAACGAAATGAGCTATCTTTGTAAAGGACCTTTAGTACATCATTCCTGTAAAGTTTGGTTGAATTTGCTTCAGTGGTTTCAGAGGAGAAGATGATTATGTGAAAAGTTAACAGACGAGGGACGGACGACGGACGACGGACGCCAAGTGATGGCAATAGCTCACACTGACCCTTTGGGTCAGGTGAGCTAAAAACTGGGGATTGTCAATAGTAAAGATATTGTCAGTATACCTGCTGTTATTATTGAAAATAGAAATAAGTTGATCACTGTTTTGTATGGTTCTATTTGTAGTAATTTCATAAAGTCACGTTCGTAGCAGAAACGAAAAAAGAACTGCAATGAGAGGTGCACAATTTGTACCCAAAATCTTTTTCATTCAATTAAAAATTGAATATATTTCCTGGAAAGGTGGCGAGAGAGCTGTAAAGTACGAATGAGAAAAAATTAAGAACTTGACATTTCATGGTAAAAGGCGGAATTCCAACTAATAGCACATAGGTGATAAATGGACTCAAAATTCTAGCTAAACCCCTAAAATCAAGCAAATTAACTTGAGCAATGTTTCAACTGGCACGTTATATTGTGCCTCACGAATGTGTTCTCTGAGGAATGCAGTCTGGTGCCAGTTTCATGTCCCGTTTCCCTCCTATCCCGAACAACCGTCGAACAGGAGCAGTTATGAATAATAGTCTGATAAAGACGCTCTTCTTTCGCTTTGGACAAAGCTATGCTCTAATTCAAACAATATTTTTTAGCACATGCGTATATTTTATTTTAAAAAAGGATATTTGTAATGTACAGTTTCACATTTTATTCACTCAATATTTTTATCAAAATCTTTTTTTGATTACTGTACCCCTCATAGGACCACATATTGCCATTATATACGCACACAACCTGAAAACACAGTATAAGCTCTCTTCTTTTGCTTTGTAAACAAAGCTGTGGCTCTAAATTCAAAATGCACGTATGCACGAATTGAATAATAACAAATGATCTTCTATGTACACCTTACATATTTCATTTTCTGCACATTTTGTGCAAGAATAATGAATCACACAAAAAGCCGCATCAAATAATGACAATAATAGAAATTTACAATAGTTACTATATTTTAGACTCGGAACTGAAATTGATATAACCGTTTCCTAGCAACGAGTGTCTTCTTGTTGTGAAATCTTATCTGATACATATCATGCTCTACAATTTAAATTTTAAATTTTTAATTGTTCACGTTAAGAGAATTATATTGAAATACAATCTCTCACTCATACCCTCTTCGATTTTAAAATATCCGTAATTTATATTTTTGTCACATATTATTTGTATTAATTCATAAGCTCATGTGAAACTTATATCAAATAATAAAAAGACGAATATAGATATCTCTATGTCATTTTATGTGTTTTTGCATGCAGTTTTCCCGACAAATTTTGTTTCTAGTCTCAAACCAAATATTGCCATATAAGAGTCGCTTCGAATGTTCAAAACGTTTGTTAAATATATTATAATCGAAACAGATTATTGCAATTGGGCTTTATGTGAATTAGAACATGGCCAGACCTTATATTTGTCTTCGTTTTATACCTCGCTGTCGCTCGGTATAAAATATCGAGCCCGCTTGTATTAATATTTGAGATGGAGAGCGTTAATCAACATCATTATATCATTATCATTCTTACTGACATTGACAAGATGAATTTTAAAACTGAAATAGCGAAGTTAATGTAAATTTACTTTCTGCAGATTGCCATTTTGGTAACTTATGTATCTTCAATGCAGATCAAATAAATAGACAATACATGTATATAGTTAGTGTCCAAGGTGTCTTTAAATATCAACTGTATTTGTACAATGCTTAGAGGAACAGATTAACGTGTGAGCCTTTGGCGAGCATTTCGATCTGTTTCGTGCCAAGAACAAATACATTTGATATATGAAGACACTAATCATATATTGCTTTTATCCTGCAATACAAAAACGGCTTCATTTAATGGAAAATATAATTTAAAAATGCATATTTTGAGGATTTCTGTGTGTCCATAAATACCGGAAGTGGGCGTGGCTTAAATCGATATCCTGTAGGTAATACAAGGACACAGCAAGGCAACAATTGAATATACGTACGGCTTTTTCTGTTTAGTAAAAGCTACCATTGCAGGATAAAATATTTGGAAGACCAATATCCAAAAGATATTTAAGGCTGATATAGATCAAATAACCAATTGGATTTAAAATGAAAAACCAAAATCAGTGGAGACAGAGCTTTACACGAGAGAAATACCCTTATTCTAAATCATATTTTTCCTGTATTTAAATATTGCAAGATTCCGAATCCGAAGTACTAGACTGCTTTGTTGGTAAACACCAGTGGTAATAAATATCTAAAATACCGAAGTTAGTGTAAGTTAATTTGGGCAGAATGCCATTTCGATAAGTTATGTCTCTTCAATGCAGATACGACTTTATTCATTGTCCTTTTAAAATCAAGTTTGAATAGAAATTTAAACATTAAAACACACTGACAACATCTAGTTTCTAAACAGGATTCTGTGTCCACATTTGTGAAATATAAAGAACTGTATACCATCAAAACTTAGCTTAATCAAAATAAAATACGACATGTGAAACTAAAAGGTAAAAAAAGAATTGAAATGGCCCAATATTTCGACCTAATAAAGTCTTTATCAATGAAGACAAAGATATATAAAAGTATGAAAATGGGTATTAACACGCTGGATAAAATATGGCGACTGAAGCATAGATAAGAATAATGTTCAACAAACCAAAAAATGTGATAAGTATACAAATCTTGACAATAATATACCGAAAAGTATGTCGGTGATACTTTATAAGCTTTGGAATGCTTTCTCGTTACTATGAATTTTGTTCTTTGCCAATTCTAGACAATTTCGATGTTATAATCTTTTTTCCAACCGTTTTCCTTCTTTGGTGAGAAAGTCATGCGTGTGGAAATTCAATTTCTTTTATATTTACCTCTCATCCTAATACAATATCTGCGGAGCCATGTTACTGTCATGCTGATATTGTTGAATATTAGACCCAAATATAAACTCGAAATATTGCTGTTGAGGTGTCTAAAGTTTACAGTATCAAGTTGAAATCGTCTCTTTTGTGCAACAGTCGTCGAATTCTACGTGTAAATCCAAAAACAACACAGAATGTTCTGTATATATTTTCTCTTTTATTTCAAGCTCTGGTTGATATATTAATGGAATATAGTCAGCAAATTTAATGTTGTTAATGACAATAAACGTGATTTTCAAGTTGTTCAGAAGATCCTACGAATGAATTTTTAAGTATATGATTGATGCTACGTAAACGGTATCACGGTAATTAAGCTGGCCTTCAAAATCTTTGTACTGGTAATGATTGTTTTGGGAGAACAGTTAGAATGCCGTTAATAATGTAATTATTTTCTTAGGCGACGCGTTGCGGAGCCCGTAAACGGGTATTTTGACCGTCAAATCAAGATTGACACCCTCGGGTATTCAAATAATGGACAGCTATTGCGATTCTAATGAAATTAAACGATTTTATGTTCTAATTTTGACTCGTGTTTTTGTAAAAGTATTAGGAACCAGCCTAAACAGAGAACCTACTTTGTCCCAGGTGTGTAGATGGTGCAGTTGACGATCTATTTTGAAAAATCACAACCTCTGTTATATAAATGTTGCTGAATCTTGAAATATGCGGAGTAAATTTATTTTTAATGTCTTATAAAATGTAACAAACAATTCCCCAAATTGAACCTCACTGTTTCTGTCAGGAAGATACCAATTACCTGTCAACTGCTGCGAAAGTGAAATCTACACCATGGAAATAGTTGACGAATCCGATTGTATGAAATGGTATGAATTACTTAATTATATGTCTCAATAATTCAATAAATTTCAAAATTTATTTTTCATCAGAATTTTTTAATTTCCGGCACCTGAATCGGTTTTCATGGACTCGTCCCCAGCTGGTGGATAGGGGAATGCCCTGTCCATGCGGGGTAGTCAGGTCATAATTCGGAAAGCCTGACCGCAAACCATTGTAGCAGAACTGTGTGGAGAAATGCAAAGCTCCATGCAGTATAAAGACCCGTTCATTTTTTTTTGGTTAGTAGAGCAGAGCCACTGGGTCTCGTATAGAAGGCTAAATTTCCTGCCCCTACCCAATTTTCCCCCTTTTCCAGTGGCAATCGTTACCCCGGATGTCCCGTCCACCTTTCTTCTTCTATTCTTTTGATTGATTAACTCGTCCTGATATAGCTGAAATATTGCTCCCTGGACGTTAAACTCCCAATTAATCAATCAATCAATCTATTTAAAATAAGTGACATAGGAATATGAAGTGAGTGTTGACGTTACACAATCAAAAATACACAAAAGGCTGCCATCTTGGCTTTACGGCTTTGCTGAAATTGTTTATACTGCTAGTAGACGTATAAACTTCATCTTATTATACGTACCCCTTTATACGTGCTATTAATAATCTAATTGCAGTATAAAAAGAAACTAGATTAAGTGGCGCCATCAGAAATTATGGCAATCCCCGGACTCCCCTAATGACTAAGAAAACAATGAGTTGTTATAGACTTTCCTCGACATTTTGGAAATCAATCATTGATAGTCAGTTACATATTTACTAAGAAAGAAAACAAGGATTTATGGTTGCTAGGTAGAATACCAAAAAGTAAGTGGTCTTTAAAACTTTCAGGAAATTTACCAAAATTGGAATCACATTTCAGAATTCTAAGTATTCAGAATTTTATTTTATTCCAAACATTTCCAAAAATATGAAATCATATGCCAAAATTACAACAAATATGAGTCTTCGACATTTTCGGGAAATTTACCAAAGTTGGAAGCGGAATCAAAATTCTGAATGTTTATTGCACATCTGCAGACTATATGCTACAATTCTATAACAAAATTCAATCCATAAATCCAAAAATGTAGGAGGAGTTCTACTGACAAGCTCACATGTGTCAAAATCAACATCTTGGGACCTCTTGTTTGCACCAAGACCAATATCAAAAATCTGAATCCCTATTGCGTATATGCAGCATATATGCAATAATTCTATAACAAAATAACAACACTAAATCCAAAAATGTAGGAGGAGTTCCACTGACCAGGTTCATCTAACGGACGGACGGACGGACTGACGGGACCAAAACAACATCCCCGCATTTTCTTCAGAAAAGTGGGGGATAACTATAGCATAATTGCATTTATTGTATAGCAACATAATATTTCCCTAAGAAAGCAACCAAATGTAAGCCTGCAATAAATTTCCATATTGCACTAGTGCAAATATGACTTAAATTTCATGGCGTCATCGACAATCAAAATCTAATTTTTTACAGAAATTTTAGCGGTGCTTTACAATAAAAGGGTTATTGCATGAATATTTGGTAATATTTTCCCTCGTGGAATGTATATTGCACTCGCAAGCTCGTGCAGTATAAAATTCTACTCTGGACAATATTCATCAATTATGGACTTTTTACGAAGTCAATATGCTATATATGGACCTGTTTGGCATAATATTGACCGAGGACGAAGTCCGAGGTCAATATATTCCTAACAGGTCCATATTTAACACATTGCAATAACCCTATATTATTCTAAAGAAACATACTACTATCGAAGTACTTTTTAATTTATCATTTGGGCCCTTTGGCCATTCAGTGCTCTTAAGAGCTACGATAAATTTGTAAACAGACATCTAAAAGCTTGCATAAGAAGAAATCCAAAGAAACAAATTCCATTTTAATCTGACGAAATGTGAAAATTTTTTAAAAAATTTGTAAAGATGGGATATTTAACAATGAAAGAATATGGAGTAAATACACATGGGACAAAGTCTCTACATATACATGGTAGAACCAAGTAAAGGTGCAGTCTGTTTTGAACAAAAACATGCATCAGCATAATATTCTTCTGTCAGTTGTTCCCTATATTCTCTTAGTTAAAACAAATCACATTATCTGCAATTGCTTTTCATGTATCATTTATCATTTATCCTGGTTTAAAGCAAGTAATGTTTGTAGTACTATTTTTCATTTATTTTATTATTATTTTTTAATTATTCTTATAAATATTGTGGAAAATGATAAAATTTGAAGCAAATCAAATTATGCAAACCATGTATGTCATAAAAATAAGTGTAATATTTCAAATGTTCAAAAAAGGGAATATAATTTTACAAATTCAAACAAAGGCTAGTGTTCAAAGTAGTGATTATATTACACCCCTGTATTTTGTCTGACAATGAGGGCCTTATACAACCAGGAAGTGTTTATCTTTGTATTCGATTCGGTTAGCTAGCCTTAAAAAACACTTTTTTGGAGTTGTTGACAAAATATATCAAGAGATCTAAAAATGATTAAAAAACAGAAAACATGGAATCCTTTTCTTCGTATGTGGTGTTCCTTTTCTTCTTGGTCCGGTTTAAAACCATTGCATTTTTACTACTATAATATACGATACAATGGATGAAGACAATATTGTTCTGAATTAGCCATGTAGCTTTGGTGATCTAACTTGGTACAACTTTAAGCGTACTCTCTTTCCGGCGTACAGAATGTCCGAGTACATAAATATTCCATCGTATATCTACCTTGCACTAGTGCGTTTATTCCGTCAGAAGAAATACCCTAGTGTTTTATGTCCTGGAATTTATGTCCTAGCGCATTTTATCCAAGCGGAAAGAATACACGGACGGAAACAATTACTGCTACACAAAAACTTTTACTTTCAAGAGCACTGAAGGGACACAAGTTGTCAAAATGGCCAGCTACAGAAACGTAACTTACTTAGGTATTTAGTTATTTCTTTACAGAACTCAATCAACAATGTATGTAATGACGTGGCTTGGGGAGATTTGAAATGTTACAATGAGCAATGAAGGGATATGGGGTAAATGCACATGAGACGAAAGATACATAATACATAATAAAAGACAGCAATGGAACAACGCTTTTATTGCTGTTCTTCATATTGAAGTCACAATGAGCTTCAACATGTACTCTTACCGTTTGTACTCAGTAAACGTTTTACTCTCGGTGAACAATCTGTACAATGGTGTATCTTGAGGCAATCTTGTACAACTCTTACCCTTAACAGAATCGGCATAATTATTATCTTGAGGCTATTTCTCGTGGTACAAATAACCGTATCAAGATGAACGATTTGTCTTTAACGGTGTAGCTAAAGAATATATCATAAGACAATTGTGGCGTTATATAATTAAACATATTTTGAGTAATTGTCTTCCTAAATGTTTTGATTTCATCTGCACTGGGCGGATATGATGAAATGGTCATTATGACATTATGTCCACACCCGGGGTCCGCACGTATCATACTGTTTGCCTTGTTTTTAGTAGCTCAATTCCACAAAAATGTGAGTGTGTATACCGTATGATTGTTTTTCTGTGAATAACAGTTTTTCTCATGCGTATTAGCTCAGTTTAAATATTACATAAGTAAAAAATAACAAACTACGGAAGTTCTGTAAATTTAGTATCTGCATTTGGCCATTTCGGCTTATGTCTCTTCAGTGCTGATCAAATCAAAACATTTGAGAATCCATAAACCAAAATATGCATAAAAGCTGATAGAGAATAAATTACCGATAGATAATAAATAAAAAAAGTCAAAATCAGCTTAGGACAAAGATATGCAAGAGGGAGATACTCCTTAGTTTAAAACAAATTTTATTAATTTTAGATACCTCAAGTTTCCAAATAAATTCGGTTTTGGACCAGCACCGAAGTGCTGGCTACTGGGTTGGTGAATATCCTCGGGGGATTAATTAACAGTCCACCAGCAGAGGCATCGACCCGGTTGTAATAGATAAGAAAATACCGATGTTGAATATACATAAATTAAGCTGTTACAGCGATGGAAACGTTCAACATTCCCTACCACACGCACACGATTCACACGATGAACGCACACGGTTCACACGTTGAGCGCACACGATTCGCACGATGAATGATACAGAAAGTTCTCAATCGTGTATCGTGTACCGTGTATCGTGTACCGTGTACCGTGTAACGTGCACCGTGTCGGTTAAAAAATCTTATATATTTTCATGAAACGAAATCGAAAGGAAAAATATCTGCGTGCAATAAAAGTCGAGATATTCTAGATTTCACAGCATAAATAAAATGGTAATTTACAATGCGATACACAAAGATAAAACCAATGTTAATTTTGACAAAAGAAAAGTTTTCCATATGAAATAGCGTGTTACAAACTTTCTACCGGGAACTGTGTAGGGTCGAAAAAAGCTTAAAAAGCAGAAAAATAAATAAATTAAATAAACAATGTTTAATAAAAAAATAATTTACGTTAAACAAAAAAGTCCGGATATATACCGTAGTAATGAACCTAAGAAAATTACTTTTAAATTAGAGGTACACATACTAAAATTTTCTTATAATTTCAACATAATATACAAGAAAGGGCACATTTTCTCTATAATTCTATTTTATACCAGTGTCCACAATACTAAAACTAGATATAAATTTACCATAATTACAAAAGATAGGGCACTTTTTCTCTATTTTATATTATTCCGGTATCTGCAATACTATAACATGATAGAATTAAACCATAAATATAAAAGATAGGGCACTTTTTCCCTATTTTATATTATACCGGTATCCGCAATACTATAACTTGATAGAATTTAACCATAAATATAAAAGTTAGGGCACTTTTTCTCTATTTGATATTATACCGGTGTCCGCAATGCTTAAACTTGATAGAATTTAACCAAAAATAGATAGGGCACTTTTTCTCAATTTCATATTATACCAGTGTCCGCAATACTATAACTTGATAGAATTGAACCATAAATATAAAAGATAGGGCACTTTTTCTCTACTTTATATTATACTGGTGTCTGCAAAACTATAACTTTATAGAATTGAACCATCAATATAAAAGATAGGGCACTTCTTCTCTATTGTATATAATACCGGTGTCTGCAATACTATAACTTGATAGAATTTAACCATAAATATAAAAGAAAGCGCATCTTTTCTCTTTTTTATATTATACCAGTGTCTGCAATACTAAACCTTAATATAATTTATCCATAAATATTAAAGAAAGGGCACTTTTTCTCTTTTTCATATTATACCGGTGTCCGCAATACTAAAACTTGATAGAATTTAACCATAAATATAAAGATGGGGCACTTTTTCTCTAATTTATATTATAGTGGTGTCCGCAATACTATTACTTGATAGAATTTAACCATAAATATAAAAGATAGGGCACTTTTTCTCTATTTCATATTATACAGGTGTCCACAATACTAAAACTTATAGAATTTAACCATAAATATAAAAGATAGGGCACTTTTTCACCATTTCATATTATACCTCTGTCTGCAATACTATTACTTGATAGAATTTAACCATAAATATAAAAGATAGGGCACTTTTTCCCTATTTCATAGTATACCGGTGTCCGCAATACTATAACTTGATAGAATTTAACCATAAATATAAAAGATAGGGCACTTTTTCTCTATATCATATTATACCGGTGTCCGCAATACTATTACTTGATAGAATTTAACCATAAATCTAAAAGATGGGGCACTTTTTCTCTATTTGATATTATACCGGTGTCCGCAATACTATAACTTGATAGAACTTAACCATTAATATAACAGATAGGGCACTTTTTCTCTATTTTATATTATACCGGTATCCGCAATACTATAACTTGATAGAATTTAACCATAAATATAAAAGATAAGTCACTTTTTCTCTATTTGATATTATACCGGTGTCCGCAATACTAAAACTTTCTATAATTTAACTATAGATATCAAGGAAAGGGCACTTTTTCTCTGTTTCATATGATACTGGAGTCTGCAATATTATAACTTGATAGAATTTAACCATAAATATAAAAGAAAGCACCCCCTTTCTCTATTTTATATTATACCGGTGTCCGCAATACTAAAACTAAATATAATTTAACCATAAATATAAAAGATAGGGCACTTTTTCTCTATTTTATATTATAGCGGTGTCCGCAATACTATAACTTGATAGAATTTAACCATTAATATAGAAGATAGGGCACTTTTTCTTTATTTCATTTCATACCGGTGTCCACAATACTAAAACTTGATAGAATTTAACCATAAATGTAAAAGATTGGGCACTTTTTCTTTATTTCATATTATACTAGTGTCCACAATACCAAAACTTGATAGAATTTAACCATAAATATAAAAGATGAGGCACTTTTTCACTATTTCATATTATACCGGTGTCCGCAATACTATAACTTGATAGAATTTAACAATAAATATAAAAGATAGGGCACTTTTTCTCTAATTCATATTATACCGGTGTCCGCAATACTATAACTTGATAGAATTTAACCATAAATATAAAAGATAGGGCACTTTTTCTCTATTTTATATTATACCGGTGTCCGCAATACTA
>MJUU01015873.1:0-37163 GCA_002080025.1 Modiolus philippinarum | reverse complement strand
AAAACTTGATAGAATTTAACCATTAATATAAAAGATAGGGCACTTTTTCTCTATTTTATATTATACCGGTGTCCGCAATACTATAATTTGATAGAATTTAACCATTAATATAAAAGATAGGGCATGGTTTTCTCTATTTTATATAATACCGGTGTCCGCAATACTATAACTTGATAGAATTTAACCATGAATATAAAAGATAGGGCACTTTTTCTCAATTTTAAATTGTGGTTCTATTTTACATTATACTGGTGTCTGCAATACTAAAACATCATATAATTTAACCATAAATATAAAGAAAGGGGCAGTTTTTCTCTATTTTATATTATACCGGTGTCTGCAATACTTAAACTGCCTATGGTTTAACCATAGATATAATAAGTTAATCTGATTAGACTTTTATTGTTTTACTATATTGAACAGGTTGATATAGCATTGAATGAAGTTGATTAAATAAAGGTTTGCGTTCCTAAACATTAAATGTTTTTGTGACAAAAAATCGCCAGACGTGATACTTAAACTGATTATATTTAATTTTTCTTGTAAAATCGGGGGTTGTAAAAAAAGGTATGTTTCGAGTTGGAAAAAAAAACAAAAACGGTGTTTTGCAAAAAACTGGTAAACCTATCTATAAAATGCGAAATTTAAATGAAACGAGTAAACGCACGCTACACGATACACGCAATGAACGTTACACGTTACACGATACACGATACACGATGAGCGCACACGATTTACACGATGAACGCAAACGATCTACACGATGAACGCACACGATTCACACGATGAGCGCTATTTTGGGAATGTTGCACGTTTCCATCGCTGTACCTTATATTACTGAAAATAAAATGTTAACACCCCTGAAGTACCTGATGTCATTCTCGGGTTTTTGCACTGTTAGTGCTTTAGTTTTAAGTGTTATCTTTGTGATGTTTATATGTTTTGTGGGTGTGTTGCGTCTTTTTGCTTCTGATATTCTCGTATTTGCCTTTTCTCTGGACTTCCGATTTATGAAATCTTCTTATGGTTTGTTTCTTCTGTATAATGCTACTGCCGTTGGTCAACTACGGTTACGGAATCCGTCTTCGTACAACACGTACTACTTCCGTTGTCACGTTTCTCGTCTTGAAGTAAACCTTTTCTAAACAAATATTACTTTAAACCCTTTACTTCTAGGTAAACACAGAATTTGAGAAGAAGTAAATGCTTTCGATAGAAAATCAATTCAGTAAATATAAGGTTTTTAAATCTTAAGATTTATGACGTACCTCATGTATACATTCCTCTTATATAGATATATCTTCCGATTTATCACATCAATAGAATATGTAAGTAAATACTTTCGAATGTGTTTATGATATAAATAATTCCGTTACATTTTAGGTTGAAATAAACATCAACATAAAGTTTGGATTTTTAACAATGACGATGAAAATGTTCAAAAGGACTTAAAAAACTCATAAATTGGCAAGTTTTATTTTAGAAAATAATATTTATTCTGAAATCTGAAACTATGACACAGCACTAGGCTACATTAGTTTGTCCAAAATTCAGGGGTCTAAAATGAAATATCTTCAAAATCATCGTAATATTTGGCAAATATGACGTTTCAATATAATGAAAACTGTGATTGAACTTTCGACTAAATTCAATCAACCCCGATTTTCATTTCAAAGGAAACGTGAAAATTAATATATTGATTAAATCATTTGAATAAAGCAGACATTATTAAATGGTTGAGGTTTCCTTTTCAAATTTCAGTGCTTCCCTGTCGTGGTTATTGAGTGTGAAAGTTGTGACGTAGCGGGTATTCAAATTTATATAAAAGACTGTTAAAAACATACGAAAAAGGTGGTCATAGGTGTAAAGGAATATCAAAATATTTGAAAAACTTTAAAATGATTTAGAAATAATTATACCTCATTTGATATACATTTGATAGCATGTGATATTTAATGGATTAACTTTTTCAGTAAATAGGAAAAAGTATTGGAAATGGGATGTTTATTAACTGTTGGTCGGATTCTAATTATTGTGACAAATATTGTTTTCTTGGTAAGTAAATACTATTTCTGGAAATAATATAGAAATTTTTGAAGTAAAAATTAAAGATTTATATGAGCATTGTTCAATATAATATCTGTCAATTTTGATAGTAAATGAGTCTACTAGAATTGTTAGATCTACACCTAAGAGCCAAATATTCGACAAACCAGCCAAACAGGATCAAAACACGACTTAGATACTTCAGAATTTTAATACAAATACTCGCACAATACTAATGTTAAAGGTGTATAGTAAGACATCATTGAAATTTTCAATTATTCATCAAATTACAAGCAAAGGATCAAATATATTTAGGTCAATAAGTACAAAACCACCAATTCATATAATGACAAATTAGGTCATTTTTGATTTTCCCCTTATTGGCATGTTTGGTCATATGGCATACTTGGCCTTGGAAAAATCTTGAAGTACAATAATTTGAAAATTTTGAAGTGGCATCATTCATGTACTAGAATCTGAAGAATTCAATAAAGATAAAAAAAAAAAAACAGTTTTAGTCAATAAAGGTATCTGTGTTATGGTTGTCATGTTGGCTCTCGGCTCCGACTCAGGTTAATATGGCTTTTCCGTTGTTACTTCAGTTATCATCTATTTTTGCATTTAGTTTATTTTGCATGGAAATAAAAGAAAAAAAAACAAGATGTTTGAATAATACACTTGATTTTATACTACAAAATACTAAATACAGAAATAGAAAAATATATATATAAACGCAGCCTCAATATATTTTTGATAACATTTTATGCTTTTTCTTATTTCAGATAATCGGATTAGTACTTTTTATCGTTGGACTTATTGCAAAATTTGGTGACAGTCTGTTCAAAAGTTACTATGAAAGTATAATAACTAGTTTAGAATCGTCCTTAAACAGTGCTGGGTATGGTAATGTTGACCTGGACTTTAATTTATCAGATCTGGTTGGAAATTTAGCAATAGCTCTGATAGTCATTGGAGTAATATTACTCTTAATAACTATACTGGGTTTTATAGGAGCATGTAAAAAGGTCAAATGTATTTTGCTGATTTATGCAATGGTTCTGTTTGCATTGATTGCGGCACAGGTGATATTTATGGGGATTTTCTACTGGAAACCAGACATGGTAAGATATGTCGATTGACTGATCAAATGCCACATTAGCGTATTTCATATTTTATTACTCTGATTTTCATCATCAAAGGATCATAATAAAAGTATTGCGGACATTTAACTGACATTGATCTAGAATCAATGTCTCTACATGTAACTTAGCGCCATGCAACAATATTTCAACCAATAATCAAGAATAACAATTGTTTTAATGCTATGTTCTAAATAAGGATATACGACACCATGCAGTCGTCATAATAAAAGAAATTTATAATATTTATATAATTTTTGTCTGTTTCAGAAGTAACTCGATAGATGTCGGGACAAATAAATATATGTACTAGTATATGATTCATAATGTGGAAAACTGGGCATTATTTTTTTTTTATAATTTTATGTTTTACAAATTTTTTCTTCTGTTCTATATTTTCATTTCTTGGGTGTTATTTTTATGTTTGTTGAATAGAAATAAAATAGGTAAATGAGAATCACGTAGAATTAACGAACATTCAAAATAGAATAGTTAGAATTCATTTGGCTTGCATCTCAAATATAGAACAGACCAGAAGCTTGGTATACGTAAACATAAAACAAAAAAAGTAAAATGCAACTGAACCGTTAGATTCCTTTTCTTTTAAGATTGTACTAGAACACAATATATGTATATTTGCTTTACCATTGTATCTACAGGTTATATCCTGTCCTGGTTCTATTCAGCTCATGTACAGAAAACAAACATATCAAAATTATTCGTAGTCATGATATAGCTGAAATATTGCTGAAGTTGGCGTAAAACTTCAATCAATCAATCAAGCAATCAAAATGAATCATTTCGTGGTTGTTCTCTGAGTACTACCATAACTTGTGTTTTTTTTAAACTTTCTGATAATCAGTTTTTATATCACTGTAACAGCCGTAACATGGAATGTTGTTTCAATCTTTTCTAGATTAAAACACCAATCAAAGACAATTTGAATTCTACAATAAAAACAGACTTCATGGGATTAAATGGTACCAATATTGCATCTATGGCATGGAATTTTGTTAATCAAAAGGTATTTATATCATTAAATTCTTAACTTTTCACTTAAGTATAAGTTATTCGGGGGATCGGAAGATCTATTTGAAACTTAGATTCTGTTACACTCCCTATACACTACATTGCTTGAAGCAAACATTGTTGGGATGTAAAAACTCCCAGGGATTTCGAGGATCTGATAACATTTTGCTAGCCAAAGTACATTATCAGACAACGGTACTGTATGAAGTCAAAATAAAATAGCCATGACACGTTTTCATGATGTTTACAATGTTAAAGAGATGGTCTTTTATTTAATTGGAATGGTTATATCAACAGGCAAAGCTGATTTGAAGACATGATATTTAAAAAAAAATGAGAATCACGAACTTGTTGTTCTTATGGGGACAAAAATAGTGAGGAATGTAAGCACTTGGCAAGTAAATGAAGGTAATTTCTTTTCCACTAATGAAATAATGGAAATTATATACTTATGTATATAAACTTTATGTGCTCCATTAGATAAATAAGCTTTTATACCGGAGCACATATCATATACCATAATTGAAAGCACAGAAACAATGATCGCAGCGATGTTTGTCTCTTAAACCAAGGAAGCAGTTCTATGGCACTATCTTTAGATACGTTGTAGCAGCCCTACATATAGAGACTCGGCATCCGGATGACGCTGTTTTGTAACTAGAAAAAGAATGTCATAAAATAAAGCAAATCCCAAAAAGACAGTGGCGTCTTCGGTTGTTTCATCAGCATCTCAATAACTGTCGTGGCACTATTTCTATAAGCTTTTGCTATTGCATTCGCGGATCCGGGGGGGGGGGTCTAAGGGTCTGAAACATTTTAAAATTTCGTGTAATGTTCATTAAGGTAAAACTGCCAAAAATGGGAAAAAAGGCTTGAGTCCCATTTTTTCTATTTTCGTATATGAATTGCTGTCGTACTTTATATGAGAGAGATGTATGCTGTCTTGGTGTAATTGTTGGTGAGAGAATTTCTCATATGGATATACCATCATACGTTCAAATTTTGGCATTTATCATTTTTTGTAATTTTATTATTCTGACTACCTGTTTATAGGGCCCACATCATAATTGTTTATTAATGCCCAGTTTTCTTAGAATCGATTTGATGAGTGCCCTGTGTTTGTCTATATGCTGTTATTGTTCACAAACCTGAGACACTGATTGCTTTTTGGGAAATGGACAACAATGATTGTAAGAGCACTTTGCCAGTTTATGTTTGTTCACCATACGCATCCATGACCAAAAAGACATGGATGTAGCGTTGTTCGACATTTAGCAAAAATATCGGCTCAAAGCGGTGCTAGGGGCCGTCTTAAACTTTCTATCAGGTATGAGCAAGGGTCTCATTATGACTTCAAGAACAACAACAAACGGGTCGTTACTTTGCTTGGTTTTACCATGTATTTCTAGAGACATTGTCCCATGTGTATTTACTTCATACCATTCCATCGTTTATTTGAGTATATAAAATGTACATGCATACATAAGTGTTAAACAAGAGTTAGAACAGAACTTAGCACATTACTACAAACAAATAGCAATACGATGAAATTTGTAAGAAAAAAATTGATTTTTATGTGTTTTCAAACTTTTTGATATAATAAATAAGAATTTAATTAGAAAGGAAAAAGTGAAATCATAAGAACTACAAACAATGTCAAATTAGCGACAAATTAATCATTTATCTATAAACATCTTAAATTGATAACTTAAAGAAATCTTATATATATAAGAAATATATAGTTTCTCCTTCAGAAATGAGTGGGTTAAAATATTTCCTACTTCGAGATAGTAAAATTTCTATTTTCAACATGCGAGTTTTGCGAGCATGTTAAAATCGAAATTTTTTTATCGAGAGCGAAGAAACATTTTTAATTCATGACCTATCTGAATGAGAAAGTTTTTCCTCCAACAAAAAATCTTAAAAGGTTAAAAAGTCGTGTGCACATTTAACCAACTGCTGTGAATGGAAGAAAACACATTAATGTTCGTTCAAATTTATTCTTTTTATAGTTTTCCTGTTGTGGGATAGACAATTTTTATGATTTCTATGCTGCATCCAACTGGCCGAGAAATTACGGATCCGGTACACTGGAAACACCATTAAGTTGTTGTAAAACTTTACCAGATTCTAGTGACTTTACATGCGCCCAGGGCACATTGGATGCAACCAAGAACAACTATAACACGGTAATGTATTATATTCATGTGCCTAGAGTACATTGTCAACTATCTCGAACAACTGTAACACAGCAAGTGAAAACAATCATGTGTACATGCATATCCCTAACACGAACAACTATAACTCGGTGAATCAATCACTTCATGTGACCATGGCACATTATCAACCAGCACGAACAGCTATTACACGGTGAGTCATTCACTTCACATGCCTAAGGCATAATCAATAAGTACAACAATTGTAATACGGCGAGTCACTCACTTCATGCGCCCATTGCACATTTGTAAGCCAAAATAGTATTCTGTGAAACAAGTTCCAAACGGAACAAATGTTCTCGATATATCTATGAGATTTATTCCGTATGAAGATTATTTCACCAGGTGAGCAGTAAATACTTTCCAACTGGAGATTACTTCACCAGGTGAGCTATGAAATATGTTCCTTTGGAACTTATTTCACGATGGAAACTATAAACCGTTCAACCAGCACGACTCTATCACTTAATGTGCCTAGGGCACATTATCAACCAGCATGAACAACTATAACACGGGAAGTCGCTATTTTCATGTGATTGTGGGCACATAATCAACCAGAACGAACGATTATAACACGATGAGTTTATAACTTTATGTGCTACGGGGAATTTTCAAATAGCGTGAACTTCTATAACATGGCAAATAATTTCAAAAAAGTGAATCTCATACTCAAACCGTATATCAGTTGTTTTGTACAATCAACAAAAGCAGCTTTCTCTCTGGCATAACTAGTGCAGATATATTAAACTATTGGTCATAAAATTGATTAATAACAAAATACCGAAGTTACTGTTAATTCAGTTTCTGCATATGCGCAATTCGACTACTTATGTCTCTTAAGTGCAAATCAAATCAAAACATTTGGAAATCTATAAACCAAAATACGTGTAAGACCCGATAGAGATCAAATAACCAATATGATCTAAATAGAAAAACCAAAATTCAGCTAAGGATAGAGCTATTCACGAGGGAGATACTCCTTAGTTTTAAACAAAATTTTGAAAAATTTAGATGTGACAAGTTTCAAAATATAATCATTTTTGAGGATCAGCACTGAAGTACCAACTCATGGGTTGGTGAGTTACCTCGGGGACTAACAATCCATCAGCAGGGGCATCGACCCAGTGGTAATAAATAACACAAATAAAATAATTATGTATAATATCCCAATTTTATAATTATGAAGCATTCATAAACAGTTGTAGAAACTGTTGTAGCTTATAATATTTAGTAGTATAAAGACTCGTGAAGAAGAGTTTAACCAGATCTAATATAGCTATCACATGTATCATGTGCTGTGCAAATATAGTTTATTGCATAAATTGGTTTTCAAGATCGATATCAACATTTTGTTGAACATTGATCTCAGGACAAAGAAAAGTGTACATAATAATTGATGTTATAATTGCAATGGTTTATCAGAAATTTTAGTTGTGTAAGTTAATTTTATTTTCTGAAAAGAGAGTACTTATTTTCATTTTAAAGATAAATATTGAAGTAATCAAAGGTGTTTTCATTTTTGAAGAATAAGTGTGAACGTATCAACATTGTCTTCATTCTGCAGTTTTATTGTGAGCATATAATCAAAGAGGAGTTTAAAAACTTTTAACAAAATCATACTTTAAGCACTATCTATTAGGTTTTCTTTATTTTTAGGGTTGTTTTGATGAGATATGGGATTTAGCAATTGGAAACGTAGCAATTACAGCTTCTATTATCGCAGTGTGTTTAGTGTTACAGGTAAGTTTTCCATCTGAAACTTTCTGTGATAAGCAACGATCTCCTTACATCTCGATGCCCAGGGCATAAATCTTTGATTTCTGATTGGTGGACGTAAAAGGTAGATCTTTCCAATTATTTTTTTTATTTATTTTGTTATGAAAAAGAAAGGAAAAGGGGTAAATGTGAAGGAGACAACCTCCCATATCCAGGTTAAAACGAGGATAATTCATATGAATTGAGTTAAAATATTGGTATAAACTATCATTATAGTAGTTGGAAATAAGCGTGATATCAGTTTTGTTCTGAGGAGAAGAAAACTTGTTTAGGACTTCAATGCTGGCACGAAAACAAATCAATATTTTAGATAAATGCTATATCTTCATCCCCAGTTAATGGATAGAAGGATATCATGTAGATGCTTGGTAGTCAGCTCATAATACGGAAAACCTGTCGTATACCATGTGGAGAAACGCCTGGGGTTATATTGGCCTTGCCCATTTCTTTCCTTTTCAAAACAACGGTAGTAGAATACAGAAGGAACAAAGAACATGATTACATAACTCAAAGTCCAGAGACAAGGCAAAAGCAAGAACACCAGAAGACGGAAGACCAGAGATGCTAAACAACACAAAACGCAAACACTACAAATAGAGCAATATAAACTAAAGTACTAACAGTGTGAACTCTCAAAAAAGTGTGACATCAGGTGCTCCGGAAGGGTAATCTTGTCCTGCTCTGTATACAGCACCCGCCAAACTGTCAGTGGGTGAATCTTTCAAGTGACTATAAAAATTCGTTGCCCCAGTTGTCCAACGCAGCTTTATTTTTTGCTTGAATTGCCTTGTTCTCTTCCTGATATTGCTGACATACTGCCCATTGCATGTGAAATTTATCAATCATTCACGAAAGTCTGTCTTCAGATGGTTGTGGTAATACTGTTATCATCTGCAGACATTTAACATGGATTTTAACTTTTTTTCTAATGTTGTTCTACTTACATAAAGCTTACCGAAACAAAAGGTAATCGTTTTCATTCTATTTTTAGTTGAGGATAAGAATAATAATAAAGTTCACGAATCTATCAATATGATCTTTAAATCTTAAAGACGTCTATAAATATTTGTCTTAATAGATTAAACATAGTCATGTCTCTGAAATTCATTTAAGAAGTTTGTTTCAATGTTTAAGTGCATAGGTACTAGATTTTTAGAATATACTCGGGAGCAGTTTTTTTAGCATTTTCATTCTATATTATATCTGCAAATTTTGCTATTATCTCATTTTTACAGGAAGCAATTCTTTTTGATGTATT
This sequence comes from Modiolus philippinarum, assembly GCA_002080025.1. Classification (NCBI taxonomy): domain Eukaryota; kingdom Metazoa; phylum Mollusca; class Bivalvia; order Mytilida; family Modiolidae; genus Modiolus; species Modiolus philippinarum. Next base: position 27,699 of record MJUU01015873.1, on the reverse strand, counting down.
ATTTTGGCAATACAGCGGGGTTCTCTTTCATGTGCCACATTGGTCATTTCCTATTGGTTTTCGGGTATATTCTCCTTTGCATTTGTTTTGCTGTATTTTATCTGATACCAACCATTAGGTTTTCAGATAGATTATCTGTTCCTTTTATGTTAAAACTAAAATCTAGTGTCAGAAATCTTGGAAATGTCACATTCTCACATTGGCTGCTCTCCGTTTTAAAGATGAAGCTGACCATACCGTATGATCGTCAGAATTGTAAGCAGGGTTGTAATACTTGCTGATGTCTGTCACAGCATGGAGATCAGTTGTAACTCTATTCTTGTTTCTCCTTGGGCTTGTATACTTAGACTTATGATTTCCGAGTGAAGTAATTAAGCTGCATCATGTCTGTGTATTTAGAAAAAAAAATTCGAATGGGACTTTATTCCCACGGAGCCAATCAACAACTAGGGCTATCGCTAGAGCTTTGATATATAAAAGTGACTATTCAACCAGTTTCATTGCTCCAAGACATTACTAGCTCCACCTAAGCCATTACCGATGATGTGAAAATTGTATAAAATGAATACATATGTCTGATCCTTTGACGGTTTTCTGAAATGAAAAAAAAACAACAAATAAATAAAACTCACTGTAAGATGAAATTAATTTTTAAGAAAATCCTCTAGTTTATGCTACTGTAGGTTGCACTAAGTATAAACAAAATTCGAGTCCAAGAATCCTCTACATATTATCTTTTTTATCAAAGAAGTCATCATTTTGTTGTTGTTTTTTTTCTATTTCAGATTATATTTTTCCTGACAGCAATATGTATGTACGCGGACAATAGTGATAAAATAAAACCAAAGTCTTAAAACAGTGAGTATTAAGTTTTCAGGGCCTATGTCGAGATAACACAATAGTCTGAAAAATTTTGATTTTGTTCAACGTCTTTGAAGTCGTTATGGGGCCATCAAAAATGACAAATATTCATACCATATTGTACGTTTTACGTCACTATATCGAGGAAGAACAACAGCGATATCATTGTCTCCACTTATTTTGATGGCTCGGAGTAAATTCTTTCTAACAGATATAGTAAAAGGTATGATTCACTGAACCTTTTTGTTCTACACCTGCTGTCAACAAAGAAAATGGTTTGAAAGTAAGCAGCATAAAATACCTGATGTGTGATATTAAGAAAACAAATCAAGATAAAAATGCAACGCATAGTTTCAACCATCCTCATTGTAGTACCATAAGAAGATTCAAATAGTAAATGTGAAGTAGCAAAAACTTAAACAACATCGATGTTGATGGATATGAGGAAAACAGGCGTCGACGTCTTTTCCTCTTTTTGACCAGAATTTGAGAAACGTGGCATCCCTCGTCTGTCGATCATGCGAAACGCATCACAAGTAAGAATATGAAACTAGTCTGATCGAGTATTTCGTATATCTCTCTATATGTCATATAAAAATTGAGTTATATTTAGTGATGCCGGCGATGCTAAACGTACGTAAACGGGCAAATATAGACTGAGATATCGATCTATGAGAACGATAATGATCTTTGATTTTTTTTGTGGATAATTTTAATTAAACGTCTACTTAATATTGACCAAAAAGTTTTATTGGACAATGACATTATATCAACCGTAAAAAAATACCTTGAAAAATAATTGATCTCCAATGAGAGTGTTTTACAGAAAACTTCAATCACCCACTGATATGATGTACATTTCACCCCTGAATTGCGAGTTCACACCAAAATGTTTAGGAAATCGTTCACATCTAGAGTAATTATACCTCCAAACCAAAAGCTTCACCCATTTCATTTTTGATACATTGAAAGTTCACAAAATAAAATTGTCAAAATAAATTCAATGGTTGATGCGTTTTACAAAAGTTATAGTATTTTTATAGATAAGTAAGCACTTCGTGTATTTTCAAAATATTTTTTAATGTATAGAATCCTTTTTGATCGTTCCAGGTTACGACGCAATACTCATTCAACTTCACATTTGCATAATCCACGATGAAAGTGGATCCTTTCACTGAAGTATCGACAGTTGCAACCATATTTCCCATCATTATGAACTCATCACGTTCATGTGATTAGCTTTTTAGTCATGTTGTTTGTTTTACTACACATGTTCTTCGTGTTTATGTTACTTTATGTTTCTTTATTATCTCTATACTTGTATATCTTCTTTATTATCTCTATACTTGTATATCTAAACACTCGATGACAGGATCTGACTGACATAGAAGTTGCCAATTTCTTTACTTGTTTTTATATAATAATGTACACCTAAACCTCTACAAGTTCCGTTACTTAACAAACTCTACATTTCATTAGACGCATTCATGGACTCGGTTATGATTATACCAGCGATTGTCTTTGTCTGTTAGTGCGATTTAAACAATTAACATTTCGAAAACAGTAAAGACCATAAGATGAAGTACTGTATTCAGATAATATTTTATTAGTTTTAGAAGGCTCTTCATCGAAGATAGTCTAAAAACATACGTTGGGAGTACAGTCAAAGTACCGGTATTGCTGGGTTTTGACAAGAAGGTTAATCAACAGAGTTAAGAGAAAACTTACCCCTATTTATCTCTTGATAGCATGGTTGAAAAAAATGATCTTAAATATTTTGTTGTTCATCTCCATTTCTCTTAAAATATCATGTTAGACAGTCTTGTTTGTCCAAGGTTTGACCACATTACAAGTTATTGTAGACTTGACATCTTCTTATATTTACTTGGACTTTTTCAACCTTACATGTATCATTTTAAATGGTCTGCAGGCAGACCACGTGTGATTGTTTTGTTACTGTTAAGCAAGAATAAAAATATTATATGCACAAAGCTGTTTTAATTGTTCTTTAAATAAATAAAGAATGAAAGGATATGGAGTAAATACACATGTTGCAAATTCTCTACAAATAACAATTAGAACAAAGCAATTGAACAATGTGTTAATATCATTTTTGGTGTTCTTAATCCGGAAGTCACCATGAGGCCTTCAACAAAGAACAAACACTCCTACCTGACAATGAAAACGATGTTCCGTTTGCTTAATCTTACCATGTATTGGTATGGATTTTTCCCATGCACATTTACTCCATATCCCTTTATTTGTTCATCCCTCTCGTTATGGATGCAGGGCTGTCAACGAACGTGTAATTAACTGGTTAAGTGCTCCTTGAATCACTGACGAATGCACTCTTGCCTCGAGATAGCTAGTGTACAATTACAACACATGGTATACATCAAGTCTATTGTAAGAACATTTTGCGTTATGAAATAGTGAGATATGTGGGCACTATAAACAGAATAATATTTGGAATCTACAATAAAAATAGTAAACTGAAAAACAAATGAGAATATGATAGTATAACCATATGAGAAGTTCTCTCAAGAACAAATACATTATAACTGAAATAAACTGAAGAATTAATATAATATACAATACAATTCAATACAAATTTATTTATTTCCAAATTAGGTCCCCAGGAGGGCATTTACATTGAACAATAATAATTTGATACAAACATACTAATACACAATTGGACAATATACAAACAAGCAATAATAATAGTGATACTGTTAGCATTTCCACAATATTTTACGAAAGGATATGGAGTAAATGAACATGAGACCATAACACACATGTCAACTCCAACTGCAATAATTCTAATGAGCTGTATGGCCATTTCGGAAATTAATTCCTCGCCAGCAGCACTAGAACCCAAACAAAGGAAATCCATAATTTCAAAAATGTTTAAAATGCAGAAAACCAAATGACATCCGAATAATCAGTAATATCAAATATAGCTAAGGACAAAACTACGATGGTAGGAATGTACAAATTGCATTTGCCTTTTTTTAAAATCTTGTTGATTACTTGACTAATGTACTCTAGAGATGTGGACTTAGTCAGTAGTGTTTAATGATTTATTTGGTCATTTAACTGCATCAGACACCAAGGGGCGATGCTTAAGATTCATGGACAAGACAAATAATTCAAGATCTCATAAACCTCCTCGTGTCTGAAGCAGAAAAACAAGGCATTTAAAGAGAACAGAAAAGAACTTGGTCAACAGGTCACTTAACTGCTTCAGACACCAAGGGACAGTGCCCAAGGTCTATGGACATGAATATATTCAAGATCTCATATACCTCCTCGTGTCTAAAGCAGGAAAGCAACATATAAATGAGAAAAAAAAAGAAAGAAAGATAAAGAAAAAACTAAATAAATATATGATTTGAAAGCAGAAAGTGATTTTTTTTCTTGGACATGGAGAGGTCATTACAGCTGATAATGTTATGGTAAATGAATTTGTATATGGCTGATTTCTTGCTTGTTATATCTGATTTCAGTTTACTATCACAAAAATAAGAGATATGGATTATATTTACACCAGAGACACTTCTTATAGCCCTTTCCATAAAGTGCTGTTATCTTTTCCTGGACTGGCACCCTCCCATCAACTGGAGGTACAAACACTCTTCACTTTGCCGGCTAACAATACAAAACTTAAACCTGAATACATTTTAATTCTAGAAAAGTTAGTGCAGTACGTGTCACATTTAACAATGACGTAGTTATCTAAATTGTTGGGTTGATAACCGAAACTGTTTCATTGTACATGTATTTAAATGCCGAAACCGAAAAGCGGTCAATATGATATTTCGACAATATGTTCAGCCGTTGTTACCTTCAGCAATTCTATGGCCGTTACCACGACATCAAAGATAGATATGAAATGTCAGTGCACAAATGACATTTTCAGCTAGATTCACGCCTTCCCGGATTTGACATTACCGGTTTTGACTTTACACTGGATTGACCCACTAACACTGTCACGGGTGCTGTATACAGAGCAGGGCATGCTTACCCTTCCGGAGCACCTGATGTCAGTCTGTTTTTTTAGCTCACCTGGCCTAAAAGGTCACCTAAGCTTTTGCCATCACTATGCGTCCGTCGTCAGTCGTCTGTCTGTCCGTCCGTCAGCAATTTAAAAAATCTTCTCCTCTGAAATCGCTGGACCAAATGTAACTAAACTTGATTTGAATCATCACCAGGGTATGGCTTCTCAAAATTGTGTTCGATTTGTTGGCTGGTCAAACAATATGGCCGCCATTGCTAAAAATATAACATATGTGTAAATTACAGTTTTTGGCTAATAACTCGAAAACCAATACAGATATCAAAAATCTGACATGAGGTAAAAATGATCAGCATGATGAGTTCTACCCACTGTGCAATTTTGAAAAAATCTGAAACCCATCTCGGAGTTATAGCCCTTTTCCCGTAAATTTTCAAAATGTTTGCATTTTTTATTTTTTATTTCAAAAAATGTAATAGATAAAAGTCAAGTGTAAATTGCAAAAATGTTGAGCATATCAAGATCTACCCACCCTGAAATTTTGAAGAAAATCCATAAATCCTTGTAGGAGTTATTGCCCCTTTTTCACCGAATTTTTTTATAATTTTCGTATTTTTCGTCATTTATTCCAAAACTATTAGAGATGAAGGTTAAGTGTAAATTGGTGAAATGTTTGCCATGCTGTGGCAACTTCAAAACTGGTGTTGAAAATTGTTCGTTGACTGCCATTTTCAAAATGGCCGCCAAAAAAGGCGGAAAAATTCAACATTGTGCGATTTCAATGAAATTTGGTTTCCAAATAGATTAATGTTGCGACTTCAAAACCGATGTTGAAAATTGTGCGTAAAGCGCCATTTTTAAAATGGCCACCAAAATAGGCGGGAAAATTCAGCATTGTCCGATTTCAATGAAATTTGGTTTCCAAATAGATATTGATGTTGCGACTTCAAAACCGATGTTGAAAAATTGTTTGTTGACTGCCATTTACAAAATGACGTCTCGAATTCAAAACTGGTGTAGAAAGTGGTCCATAGCAAGAACTTTTTTGTCAAAAAAGCCCAACAAAGAAATATAGTAAAACATGATCAGACCTTGATATTGGCGGTGCTAAAGCTAAGGAAAGTTTGAGAAACTAAAGATCAACTGACTGTATAACTTACAACGTTACCTAGATTATGGCAACTGAAAGCCAGGTGAGCGATACAGGCTCCTGGGAGCCTCTGGTTTAGAGTTCACACTGTTAGTGCTTAAGTTTTTTGTGTTGTAAATGTAGTGTTCATGTGTTTTTAGGCATGTGGTGTCCTTGGTCTTCCCTCTTCTGGTGTTCTTGCTTTTGCCTTGTCTCTGGACTTTGATTTTTGTAATCTTGTACTTTGTTCCTTCGGTATTCTATTGCCAATGTTTTTTTTTTTTTTTTTTTTTTTTTTTTTTTTGGAAAAGGCCTGTTGATATATTTAAATGATTAATCAAATGAGTCAATTCAATGTTGGTGTTATTTCTGTTCTTCATGACGTATCCATTCTCATTCTAATTAGACTCTGAGAACTAGTGATGCCCAACTGACCACCCATCAACGATTAGGACCCAAGGTTTCGTATGAATTAGACCAGAGACATATTTAAATGTCTCTGATTAGACCTAACCGTTTCCGATTTGTTGGATATTGCCATCTAGGCAAGTGAGTAAACTTGATATCATCTTCTTTACAATATCTGGTAACAATACATATCTTGTGTCTATTTTTTGTAATTTATCCTGATTGAGAAACAAAATATCCGCTGATGACCATTTTACCACCTATTTCTCTTCGCGTCCATTCTTGGTCCGACTTATACTTTGCATTCTGTCTTACCTGTACTAAAATACTAATCATTAAAACTCGCCATATATTGTCGTACATCACACTAGTCATTCGGCTAATCGGGTGAAATGTCCGTTGATTTTGTTTACTATGTGGTTACAACGGCGAAGGGTCCGTTAATCGGAGCAGGCTACGGGTCAGTTGAGAGTAAATTTCAATTTATGTCTTGAAATTTTTTGATAAATTCGATTTTAAGTTCATACATAAGCATTATCTCGTAAAATGCGTTTGTCTACCAGTGCGATTATCATTACGCTAGTAAAAGCTGTCACTGTTTTAACATACGTTTCAAAATACTGTCAGAAAACTAAAAGGCGACGATGTACCCAAGTACAATTTTGACAACAAATTCTACATTTATCAACCAGAAAAAGATATTTCGTAAAAAAGGTATATTTTTGTACTAGACACAAGATCTAATGTAGAATAGTTTAACTGTAGGCACTCACGTATTATTGTTCATTTTAAAAGGATTAGAATGGTTATTACAAATTTGTTGTCCGTTAATGAGTTGGTTACAATTTAAAAGACAGTTAATGAGTTTGTAGCCGGCAATGCTTTACTGTTTAAAAAGTGATGAACACACGGCCTTCGCATATCTTTCCGGTCACTTCATATCAAGATAATTTTAAGTTTTACCCTAGACTGTAATTGCATCAACATAGCCCACATGAAATACTGTTATACCGCGTATCTACTTCCTGACTAACCGATATTCCAAAGCATTATCCCTTTACGATTTGCCTTTCAGAGATTGTTGACAGTACACAGAAAGTAAAAAAAAGTATTTATGGAATAAGCTACTATCAAAATATAAACTAATGAACGTATATATTCGATGATTTGATCATAGCGCATTTCAATTTCAAAATATATACTAGTATCTGCCATATTCATAATCCCTTATTGTTAACGTATTGTATAATGCTAGTTTAGGTTGGCCAATAACTGCTAAATTTTCACAGTTAAGATCTTTTATTTGATATTACACTGAAGTGGTGGTCCAACTGTAAGCCAAAAATATTCTCAGCCGGGTGAACTAAAATGAATACTGAAGACCAGAAAAATCTAGCAGGAAACATAAACTTTGCAGTTTTTTTCTTGACTTCTTATATAGAGAAAAAATCAGCAAATCACTTGTAAACATTAGGAAAGTTATACTATAGGTCATTAGGGCATTGAATATATGTTTCAAAAAATCAACAGCTTGAGAATTTATAAACAGCCTTATTGGTACTTCGAGAAAATCAGATTGTGGCACAGAGTGAAGTTCGAGTAATTCAGGAAATAAATTAAATGACATTATGGAAAAGAAATATAGTTACAGATTTTGAATGTGAGTAAAGACCTTATACCTTATTCTCTGATGAGGTGAAATATCCCGGCACTGCAATTTGATTGGTTAACCCGACGGAGGATATGAGACCGTATCCATGTGGTGGCCAGAAACGACTATAAACTACTAACAGAATATAATTGTTAATCGGGCTTCACAGGGGACTGGAACCAAACTTGTGGCGATAGTTATTGGCTGGTTTCTTTTTTTTAAATGTGTGAATAAAGTCCGTAGTTCCTACAAGAAAGTGCCAGCAGAAAACTTAGTTAAACATTGGACTCTATCAGAAAACGTATACAAAGACCTTCTTTTATGGTACTACATAGTCAATTACACCAGACCTATTCACAAATGTTACACATTGGACTCTATCGGAAACCATTCTTCAAAGATCTTCTCTGAAACTACAAAACCAATTGGAACCAAACTTGGTCGCAATAATCTTCGCATTGTCACTTTTCAAGTTCGCACCTCATCCAAATGGCAGCAAGTTTGTTTAACACTGGACCTTAATGAAAACACAAACATTTCCTCTTTTGCAACCTGGCCAAAAGGAACCAAACCCGGTGATTTAGTCATTAGTTGGCCCTTAAAATGTGTCTTGCAAGTCTTCACCTCATCTTAGATGGCTCATAATGTTGGACATTTACAGGGCTATTATTCTTTATGTAATGATTGCTTTTACCGGTATTTAATTCTTGTTTGTGATGTTTTGTATGTATTGGTATCAATCCTATGTATACTTAATTTAACCAAATAAAATTCTGTTCTGTTCTTGATGGCTGCCAACTGAAAATATTAACGTTGGACTCTATTTAAAAAGCTAGCACAACGATCTTCTCCACTGAAACTGCATGAATAATTGGAACCAAATTTATTGAAAATGGTCTTTTGTTTTCCCGTATTTTATAGGTTTTTAATTTAGATAGCAACCAGCAGGGATCTCCTCTGTGACTACTACTGTTAAAAGATGTTTGTCAGGTTTGCACTGTAACCAAGAGTTCCACCGGTTACGAACATTATTTTTATCTTATCATATAAAAAGACATTTAGAGATCTTCTCCCTTAATATACTTTTGCCCATTTGATACCAAACTTGATCATAATAATTTTTGTATTATTGTGTAAATAAGTCACAAACGTCCGAGTAAGTCCATTATGGTCAACAATGGAAAATATAGCTTAATGTTGGGCAGTATGGGAATACTTCCAATGATTTAACACAATTTGATCACTATAGGTCTTAAATGGGATGAGCCGGAAGATAGACGTCAGTGGCGAAGATACCTTTAGTGAAATCTCCTTCAATGGACTTTTAATCATGCTCTTAAATTTGTTCCGGAAACTATATGAACACAAAAGAGTTTTCCTAGAATGGAGATAATTTTATACCACTAGATTTCCCACTGTAACCGCGTCGGATCCCATACTGTAGGGAAATGTAGGAAATCATACAGATACAGATACTGTATTGTAAATAAAATATATATATATTTGCGCCATAAAGGAGCAGAAAATACACAAACAAATAATTTCATAAAAATATTACAAACATATTCATAATATACATGCAGTTTTTAGCTCACCTGGCATTGGCGTCCGTCGTCCGTCCTTCCGTCTTAAGGGGGTAGACCTTGGGAAGCCTAAAATTTTCCACTCGTTTAATTTGCTTTATATTTTCAGTATTAAAAATACGCATGTTCATGTCGACTTTAAGCAATTTTCAACAATTTTTACCGTCCCGTTTTTTTGTCTAGAGGTCATCAAAGATACACCGTTTCCTCATATTATTTGGTCCGTTTAGGACTTGTGTGTGGTGTATAAAATTGGCTCTAATTAAATTTGTATTTGATTTAAAATTATTTCAAATGCAAAATTCTGTAGTTTAGACACGTATGAAAGTAAGAATCGATATGATAATAAATTTAACTAGTTTGAACTGAAGTACACGGGTGTCCTGAACAGCATAGGCTTAATTTTTTACTCTATTTTGATCACAATCAAACACTTCTTGTAAAAAATTCTGTCGTTTAATTTTCACCAAAAACTGAGAATAGAAAGAATACTAGTATATGTAAGATATATTAAAATTTTAGAAAATTCTACCGTCCTATTTTTTCTCAATTTAGAATAAAGTGGGTAAAAATCAATAAAATTGCTTAATCTGTGGTAAAAATTACCTCCCTTGGAAGAAATCCGACTTTTACATATTTTCATTATCTTTGGGCAGCATTTCAAAATAACTAAATACCGATGTTATTGTGAATTTATTTTCTGCATATGCGCAGTTCGACAACTTATGTCTCTTCAGTGCAGATAAAATCTAAACGTTTGGAAGACCATAAACTCAAAGATGTTAAAAAAACTGAGAGAGAACAAATAACCAATAAAATCTTAATGTAAAGCCAAAATCAGCTAAGGACAGAGCTTTACATGAGGGAGATACTCCTTAGTTTTCAATAAAATTTACAAAAATTTAGATATTGTAAGGTTCCAAATAGAATCGGCTTTCGGGTCAAAATGTAGAGTAAAATGCACTCATTATAAATAACTGGATGTTGAGTATTTGTTTTCATGAGAAAGTGAATATTTATTTGCTGTGTGGAAAAAAAATTTACACATAAAAAATTTTGATCATACCTAATGCAATAATTCTATTTGTTCGTGTAAGTAATAAAAAGGTGAAAAACGGAGTTATCTCCTCCTACCCCAGGTCTACCCCCTTCAGCTTTTTTCAAAAATCTTCTCCTCTGAAACCACTAGGCCAATTTAATCCAAACTTTGCCTTGGTCATAACAATGGTATGCATTTTAAAAAAATATGTTCGGTTAGTCCGAGGATCAAACAACATGGCCGCTGTTACTAAAAATAGAACAAAGGGGGTAAATTGCTGTTTTTAACAAATGACTCATAAACCGTTGCAGATATCAAAAATCTGACGGAATTAAAAATGTTCAGAATGCCGAGATCTATCTGCCCTGCAATTTTGCAGAGAATCGGGAAAACCCGTCTCAAAGTTACAGCCCTTTCTCCGTCGTAATTTTTTCAAAATGTATGCGTTTTTTATTTGTCATTTCAAAACTGTAATAGATAAAAGGTGAAGTGTTAATTGGAAAAATGTTCAGCATATCAAGATCTACATACTCTGAAATTTTAAGAAAATCCAAACACCTATGTAGGAGTTATTGACCATTTTTCACTTTTTTTTCAATGCCATATGGTTTATGGATTATTATCCTTTAAATTCTGTTATCAATGCTTTGGTTAATCTTTCTCTTTTTAACTCTGCTCAAGAATACTACAATTTACACGTTAAGATTACATTTTCTTATTCAGAAAGCTAATAACTATGTATCTACCTTTTTGCCCTTCACCAAATAGACTATTTAAAAGTTTACTCAAATTAATTTACTTTTAGCTGATCATGATTCAAAATATTTATAACAACGTTTTATAATTTCAACAAATGGACGTCTAATTGCATTTAATTTTCTGCATTTAAATAAAAAAAATGCCTTCATTTTCTATTTCTAAAGAGCATAATGATAACCTTACATAACCTTAGATGTGCTTTTACGCCTAGCTGTAGATCTACCCTTTTTTCTATCTCAAGATCATGAGCACTGAGGCAAATTTCGTAATAATTTTTCTTGTCCTGTATTCTCCGCATTCCAAATATACTCCAAAACCAAAATTTGACTTGAATGATCATATTTAATTTATTTCCTAGATTATTACTACGTTTATCCAGAATAATAGGATAAAATATTAAGTAAAACTTCTCAGATCAAGGGGTATCTACCATAATTCCAATCATTTGTTGTCCTTTTTATTTACCTTCAGAATATACTTCTCCACAATATACTTACAGCAGGATTTCTTGTGTATTTTTTCTGGAGGAAATCTATATATATAGCTTCATAACTTAAATTAAGGTAGATGGGTAGTCCAATATTTTTTCATAAATTTTCTTTATTTTCTCAGGAAAGTTTCCTTATTATATTAGCATTGAAATAAAAAAATAAAAAAGGTGGGTCACCTTGCTTGTTTTTAAAATAACTGATATCAAAATAATCAAATATTTCTAATGAATATATTTGGAAAAACGGGTAAATTGTTGATTTCTTTAAAACTATTCCATAGATTTTTTTTCTACTTTATTCATGTGTTAGCCCTTTGAACATACTTTCAAAAAATATAAAGAAAATTGGGGGTCACCGACTTTGTTTTCCATAAAATTTATAAAATGTGAATTTTCATAGTGATATCTATGTAAAATATTTTTATCAGATTATCTCCCTTTTTCAAATATCTTGCTCCAACTTATTTAATTATCAAGTTACCATGCCTCGTCTTATTAGATAAAGACATGTAAATTCAACTCCATGTAGGTCCTTTGCATATTGCATTATGAATATGATATTGATGGATTTATTACAAATAAAAATATTTGCATATTTAAAAAGCAGATAATACCGCAACAACATAAATAACGAATTCAAAATGGCGGAAGACTAACGATCTACCTTAATTTGAATTTTCAAGTTTCCATGAAAATAACCACGACACAATTTCGACTATCACACATCAAAACTGGTTTTACAGTGTGTTTTAAATATATGAATAAGAGTACTGATTTTTGGCTTGTGATCATTTGCGTAAAATATGCTTTTAAATCTTTTTTATATAAATCTTTTTTTCCTACAGATATCACAGAAAATATCTTTCCATATTCATTAAAAAAGGTTGTCATTATTCTAATATTAGCGTAAAATATGCTTTTAAAACTTTTTTTTGTATAAATCATTTTCAGTTTCTTACAAATCATCACTGAAAAGACTGTCATCCTCAAAAAATATATATATCTATTTCAAAATGTGCAAAGGAAGGTATGGTCTGTATCTAGGTAACTAGAGTTATCCTTTCATTGTTTCCAAATGTTTTGATTTGATATGCACTGAAGATACATTATTTGTCGAAATTCACATATGGTCGTTTCAACCTTTGGCTGGGTAAGTCTTTGTGGTTATTGGGCATATTTTGATTTTTTTCTTTTTTTTTTTCTTGGATTACAACTACATATAAAACGGTTTAAACGCAAAAAGGAAACAAATCAGACAAAGTTAATTATTTGAGAATGACGGAACTATATTTTTTTATTAAAAAGAATACCACCAGTGAAATACCGTAAAAACATTCCGCCCGGAAGCGGAAGCACATGTCTTTGTTTACAAATTTTGCAGCGGTTTGAAAACAGAAAAGGTGATAAATCTTTCATGCTTAGAGGGTTGTAACGGTTCTCATTCCCCAAAATTTGCTTCCATTTAAAAAGAGTTATTTATTTCAAAATAGTTATTCAAAAGAAGGTATAGCCTGTAGATAACTAGAGGTCGAATCATCACCAAGTTATGCCACAAAGTACAAAACAAACAATTTTATACAGTGATTAAAATTTGCAAAATGTCGACTGGAATACTTGGAGCTAAGCTACAGTCTAAATAATTAAAGAATCAGTACAGCAATATACAACAGCATTCTAAGGGCTACTATACTATTTCAAAAAGAATCATTCTTGTTGTTATCAGTTCTTAAATTAACTTACTAGTATGTAACAAGACATTCAGGCCTGTTGCAAGCTTCAGGTATTAATTAACAATGTTCAAAGAATACCTATAAAAACACATCCCAAGCTTAGACTCATTCTAAATTTCCCTATTATTTATTAAAATTTCTCAAAATACACAAAATAACTTTGAAAAAGTTCAAAATATTTTAAATGAATCTATTTTTAACATCAATAGTGAAGATTATAATATAATTTATAGAAATATATAGAACAATCCTTGGATAAAATTTTTATCCAAGGATTGTTGACAATCCTTGTGTTCAAGGATTGTTGGCATACAAGTTAATTGATCCATATATTTTTCAGAATTGAAAAATCTGGAACAGCAAAATATTTATGGCACTTTTTTGTAAGCATGTGATGTAAAGTTAAATCTATTTGTTTTCAACCACTTAAATCACATGACCAGATCAAATGTAACCTGACTGGTTGATCATAATTGATGAGACAGTCACACTGTCAAAAACCCTCATGTGTGACAATCTAACCTCAAAAAGTCAAACATTTAAAACAGGAAAGACAGGCCAAGTACATGTACATGCAGTTTGCTAGAAATGAAAAAAAGGAAAGGATGACATGTTAGGTGATGCATTGTGTACAACCTAACCCCAACAGAATATGACTTGGGTACAGTTAGTACTACAACAACAAAAATTGAATGTTCGAATTTAATGAATATCACGATGCAAACAGATAGTTATCTGCTTTAATTACAAGAACGTTTGACTTAGACTTTAAATCTGCAAAAATTTCAGGTTAAGGATAGTGATGAACCAATTATCGCCGAGAATTGATTAGCAGTCATATGAATTCCAACAACCCTACTATTTGATGTCAAAAATAATAAAATATATTAAAAATATTGAATTGATTATCACCGACATCGCTGAAAAACATTCCTGATGTGTCAATTTCAGCAATCACTAGCTTTATTCATAAGAATATTTACGAGAAGTACTAAATCCATGCAAAACTCATGTTACTGTTAAAGGGAAACATCCTATTAATCAGTATATCTGAATGCTGCGAACTTTTAATGAACAACACATTGGACCACAATGAACCAATACTTAATTTACGATACAGAAGTGACGAAATGATGAAAAAGCACCAATTTTTTTTTTTTTTAAAATATCAATTTCTAGTGAGAAGTGAGATGGATTACTAGAGTAGTAGTCAGAAATAAACACTAGAAACACAAAATCTCTAATTTTACTGGTAAAATATTTAATTTTATAGGAAAATCTCTAATAATTAGATATTTTACCTCTAAAATTAGATATTTAATGTAAAATTAGATATTGAAACAATTAAATTAGATATTGAAGTAATGAAGCTGTTAAATTAGATATTGATGCTGTTAATTAGATACTGAAGCCGTTAAATTAGATATTGATGCTGTTAAATTAGATATTGAAGCTGTTAAATTAGGGATGTTTCTATTAAATTAGAGATGTTCCGTTAAATTAGAGACTTTCCTGTTAAATTAAAGATTTTGCTGTTAAATTAGAGATTTTACCTGTAAAATTAGAGATTTTGTTTTTCTAGTGAAAGTGCATCCTGGTATTACGGTAATAATAGAAAATAAGGGAATGAGAAGACAGTCCTCTCATGTCTGAACTGATCACATTTTCATGTGTTTCATAATGTTTTTGACTAATAGGGATAAACATCAGATTTGACTAAACTGGTAAGATACAAAGGGAATATTGCAAATCAAAATTTAGAACAATTTTTCAAATAAAACTTATTTAGATATTGAAAAAAAGCAGCACTTAAAAATTCAGATTAAAATCGATTATTAATCGATTATACCTATCGATTATACCTGCCAGCTTATTTCTGTTGATCGATAATTTTTTTTTTTTTTTTGATTGTTCAACACTAGTGAAGTATTAATTAATATCCTTAAATAATTACATTTTGTAACAACGCTTTGACAGTGACCACTAATGAAGATTTACTACGACGAAAATTGAAGAAAAATGCAAAAACAATTAAAAGTTAAAATTGCTGTGCACCTACATGAATTCATGAATATTTTTCATGTTTTGGAAACTTTGCAGTTGATAAATATAGGTTGTAATTTAAATAAGACACCTATTGTACATCTTCATGCACACTGTCATGACTTTCATAAACATGTATTTGTGAAATAAAAATTGATCAATGTTCAAAATTTGCTTACAAAATTCATTGTTGGAGTACCTTTATGACTGGTCAAGTCATTCTTGTGACATAGATATAATTTTGCTGTAATAGAAAGCATGATTAGTCCAGTCATTTTGTGTCATTCTGATTTTATTGGTAGATTTTTTTCTGTATTGAATTCATGGTACTATATACAGCCAACATGGAAAGGTCATATCAGACAGAGTGTGCCTGACGGGGGAATCCACCTTGGACAAGTAATTAAGAACATGGACAAAATATTTACCTGTGTGGTCCAATCACGGCATTATGTTGAACACGTACATGTAATGATGTAAACATCATGGATCAACATTTAAAATGTGTTGCTTACTTATGGTAATTTTCCAGCACAGGACCTACTTATGGTAATTTTCCAGCACAGGACCTATGGGTCCTCTTCGCTGGACTCTTCTATTTGTAAATCTTCGTTTTCATTTGTCACGTGACAGTCACTATGAATCAAAGATTTGTAATTGTCGTAGTATAGTTCTTGGTTCTTCCAGTATTTGTCTAGTCTGTTTTTGAACTATTTAGTGTAGGAGCGTTTATTACTGTGTCAGGTAGTTTATTCCATGTTCTTGCCACCCTCACCATGAATGAAAACTTTCTTATATTTAAGTTTGCTCTTTGATGGACAATTTTCTTCGAATTAAATCTAGTACTAACTCATAGTCCAGTTTCGTTCATTTGCTTTAAAAATCTGCACGCATCTCTGTCATAGAACCCATTTATTATCTTGTAAACCTCGATCATATCCCCTCTTATTCTTCTAAATACCAATGTTGGTAAATCTAGCTTTCTGATCAATCGTTCAGGATATGTCAAATTTTGCATACGAGGTGTTGTCCAGATAAATGTAAAAAAAGGAATCAGTATAATGTCAGCAAACAGAACAGATGATAAATTTATTGTTCATTTAACCATGTTAACATACTGAATTTTTTAATGAGAAAGTTGGGCTGGTTGGATTACATGTAAAATATTTGCTGCCAACAAGGGTTTCCAATGCCATAGTAGTTATTAAAGACTTCCGATATTTACAAGCTTTATAACATTTTTGGTTTGTCATTTTGTCTTGAGATAAAAAACATGAAATTTCTGTCACTAAATCACTGTTCTTTAAAATATTTTCAAACAGAAAATTGCAATGATGGAAATTAAAGTTAGAAATTCACTGCCAACAACAACAAGAGTAAGATAGAGGTACACAGGTACATGTACCTCAATTATTGTAATTGATTGTCAAGTCTTTGCTTTCTACATTTGTGTATTTTTGTATGTCAAAATTGCAAATTTAATTAATACACTAATGGAAATTGAAAAATTCTGGATATACATGTAGCATTCAACACAGGAGGACACCATTAAATAAGACACACATAAGTAAATTTCCAGAAGTAGAATTGAAACCTACCATTGAAAAAATTCTATATCTTAGGTACTAATATAATTAAATACTCATTAGTTACAGGTGCTCACACACCCGTAGCCAAGGGGGGTTCGAGGGGTTCATACGAACCCCCCCCTTGAAAACCAATAAGCACTATTAAAGTCAATGTTTTGATTACACAGGCACTATTAAAGTCAC
Organism: Modiolus philippinarum; assembly: GCA_002080025.1. NCBI lineage: Eukaryota > Metazoa > Mollusca > Bivalvia > Mytilida > Modiolidae > Modiolus > Modiolus philippinarum. Next base: position 10,219 of record MJUU01015873.1, on the reverse strand, counting down.
GAGTTTAGTCAGCTGTGACTATTAAAGTTTATATTTTGTTCGAAGACCTTTTATGTATAGATTTCCACAGAAAAATGTCTGGTAACAGATTAAAAAGTCGTAAGGAATTGCCGACTTCATTTTGCGTTGAATGACGCACCCGGAACAATTTTCCCGTTTTTAGCTTACCTGGCTATGCCAGGGTGAGCTTTTGCCATCACTTGGCGTCCGTCGTCCGTCCGTCTTGAACTTTTCATTCAAAGATCTTCTCCTCTGAAACTACTGGGCCAATTGGAACCAAACTTGGTCACAATGGTCCTTAGATGGTCCCTTCCAAAAAAGGTATCCGACAGGTCCGTACCTCATCCAAGATGGCCGCCAGCAGGGAACATAGTTTAAACATTGGACCCTATGGAAAAGACATTCAAAGATCTTCTTCTCAGAAACTACCAGTCCAATTATAACCAAACTTAGTCACAATGGTTCTTAGATGGTCCCTTCTAAAAAAAGGTATCCAACAAGTCCGTACCTGATCCCAGATGGCTGCCAGCGGGGAACATAGTTTTTACATTGGACCCTATAAAGACAGTCAAAGATCTTCTTCTCAGAAACTACCAGTCCAATTATAACCAAACTTAGTCACAATGGTCCTTAGATGATCTTTCCCAAAACAGGTATCAGACAAGTCCGTACCTCATCCAAGATGGTCTCCAGTGGGTAACATAGTTTTAACATTGGACCCTATGGGAAATACATTCAAAGATCTTCTTCTCAGAAACTACCAGTCCAATTAGAACCAAACTAAGCCACAATGGTCCTTAGGTATTACCATCCAAAAATTGTATCTGGCAGGTCCATACCTCATCCAAGATGGCCACCATCTGGAACATAGTTATTAATTTTTAGGGGAACCTCTGCCCAACTTTTTAAATTTTTATTTGAATTGTTGTCTGAATGTTTCAATTTCAGCATTATGTATTGCCTTGATTATAAGGGTAACCCCTGCCCAAGTTTTTTGGAACGATTGGAAATAGTTTCCATGTCATGATCACGAACTACCAAACCCGGATGACCGGAAGTTTCTTGCCTACTCCCTACCTTTTTTTGCTCGCCGGGACGAATGTCAGGAGAGCTATTGTCATACCCCTGGTGTCGGCGTCGTCGGCGTCAGCAAAACTTTAACCTGGCTTGTGGAATTGAGACCTGAATAGCTAGGATGTTGATATTTGGTATGTGACTTCCTTATGATGAGAGCTTTCTTCTGGTACCATACTTGTAGACATTTTAACCTTGACTTTGCCCTGAGGGCAATTTGTAAAAAACTTTAACCTTGCCACTAGAAGGTATGCCTTTAGTGGTAGGGTGTTTATATTTGGTATGTAACTTCCTTATGGTGATAGCTTTCTAGTGGTACCATATTTGTAGACATTTTGACCTTGACCTTGCCCTGAGGGTATTTTTTAAAGACTTAAACTTTGCTTCTAGAATTAAGTTGTTTAGTGATAGGATGTTTATATTTGATATGTGACTTTCTTGTGAAGAAAGCTTTCTATTACTTCAAATTTATTGTGCATTTAGGTTACTGGAATCCCCGTCGAGCTATGTTGTCTTCTGACAACTCTTGTTGTAACATACGCTATAATATATAGTTCTTATTTCCGGTTTTTGCGAATGAATTACCTCTTAATTTATACATCTTAATTATAAAACATCACAAATGAATTGATTAAATCGAGCAGAATGATTTTGATTTTCTACTTGAATTAAACGGAGCAATGTGTATTTTAACACAGCAGTATTTTCCAAATCAGCTGTTTACTTCCGTTTTCTTAGTCTATAAATAGATTGTGGATTGGAGTATCAATAAGGGTCATATATGTGAACAACCACGTGTGCAGTTAGTGATTTAGAAATTACAGTAGAGATTGAAAAATTCAGACAGTTTTCTCACAAAAGTAATTACCTGCAGACTTAAACTTCTGTTCAACTAATAAAAGACAACTATTAGTATTTGTTTCTTTGGATTAATTTCAATGATTTTTAAAGATCGAAAAATTAAGATACTTTTATCACAATGATAAAAAATATTATGCTACACTACCTACTGATTTAAACTTCTTCTTTTCTAATAAAAGACAGTGTTTTTATTTATTTTTGTTTTTTTAAGTTTGTTTAGTTTTTGTTTGTTTGTTTGAGTTTTGTTTATTTTTTTTTTATATATATACATAAAGTGGCTGAAGGATAGGTCATTTTTTATTGGTAAATTTCAAGACACTGGAACCTGTACAATCTTCTAGACGAGTATTTTGAATGCCTTGCAAATCCAAATTATTGGTTGCTCTGAAAGACAACTTTTTTGCCTATATGTATTCAGGCATCCGTTAAAGTGCAACACATTTTGTGATTCTAAATTGCAACATTGTGTTGTTCTACACTGGATGGGATGTATGTTTGAGCTTTGTAGAGAAAGTCTAGCCATGCAGCTTATATGGATGTAAAGCCAGAGTGGTATTTTCCCACAAAAACATCCAATACCGTAACTATAGATATCTATTCTATGTTCTAATACTATAAAAGCCAGTTGCAATATTGGTGGTATTTTATATCATTTAATATATTATATATTTGTTATTTCATCGTCATGAAAATACTTTAATTAAGATAAACATTAGAACCAGATTCAATATTTTGTTTAATTTGCTGAATATGGAATGCTCCTTTTTTTTGTGTCTTTTTATGAGTTAATGTTGTCTTGATTTTGTATTTCATTTTTAAAAATGTCTGCAACCTAAGAGCTGTGGTAACACTAGTCCTAAGTTGGTGCTCATTAATCAGTGGCAGATTTTGGGTGAGGGGGCGGTCCCCTTAGGTTGGAACAAATTTTAAATTCCTAGGGTTTTTTTCGGACAATTTGGTTCTGGACCCCTTTTTGAAAAATTATGGGTCGCCCCCTATCTTAGGAAAAGTCTAGATCCGCCACTGTTTATGTATCTTTTAAATTATATGAGTGTCCTAGTCTGGCAAAATATGGCAAGTAGCTATAGTTTAACACAGGATGTAAATTAAAACACATTTAATAATCTTCTATATTTGAATTATTTAAACACATAATATATTTCATAAATTGTTTCCTGCAGTAGAGATTAGTTCTACATAAATCAATAATTGGTTGGGAAAGTACTGGATTCTGTTTGACACACATGATTTGTAAATATTGTTTTAAAGAAACATAGAGTCCAGTCGTTCCATTAGTGCTATCAGCACTTTGATTACATTGGCCCTATTAATTTTAAGGGGAACCTCTGCCCAAATTTTTGAATTTTTATTTGAATTGTTGTCTGAATGTTTCAATTTCAGCATTATGTATTGCCTTGATTATAAGGGGAAAACCTGCCCAAATTTTTTTTGAATGGTGTTCTGTTATGGGTTGTAATAGATGGTGGGTCTTTCTGTTGCCATGGAAACCAAACAAGAATACTGTAATTTCAGAAAAAAAAGTATTCTGCTAAATTTTATGTTTTGTTTTTCCTATTGGAAATGCCTTTTATCTATGTCAGCCATGGTCCAGGTGAGCGATACAGGCTCTTGAGAGCCTCTTGTTTGTTTTCAATTACAATTGACATAATACTTCCGGCTGAGTGCAAAACTAACAACTAACCAAAAGTAACAGATATGCAGTTCATTCGACCATATTTATTATTATATGACAACTGTTATCAGTTATAGAAGGGGGTGGTAAAGGGTGATTGTCAGGGTCAGGACACTGCTATTTTGCTCTTAATTAGCTATAAGCACTTTGTTTTGATAAGATGTGAAAGAAGATCTGAATTCAAGCATTTTTTTTATTACACTTGCCCAAATTTTTCAAAATAAATTCTGAAAATTACAAAAATTCAGTGTTAAAAACCTGTCTTTTTAATTCAAATTAAGTGCCTGGAAATTGCCAGATTGCAGGATTTTGCACCAAATACCCCAGACCCCCGGCCGTAAAAAGTGAGGTACTAGACTCGCGTTGCGAGTCTCGTACCCCCCCCCCCCTCTACAAATTCCTGTCTACGGGCCTGGCTCATTCAGTAATTCAACTATACTACATGTAGAACCTTTGAGAACAAATGTGCACCTGGAAATGTTGATTTTATTTTCTTTATATGTATGCTTTTGGTTTACATACACAAACTGTTATATAATTTATAATACATGTCATAAAAGACAAGAGATGTAAATATACCTCAATTTGTACGATTACACATGTACATGCAGAAAATTCCTTGATGTTGTTTGTGTTTGGTAGCAAAATAAGATGGGCATTACCAATTGTCCACCTGCCTAAGAAAAAAGCTAATCACAGGAACTCGATAAGCTGCCTAAAATCTTACACATGTACATGAAGAAAATTCCTTAATGTTGCTGTGATGGTTCCAAAATGATTCTGTTTTTAATTACACCTTATGTAAGTAAGCTGAATTCTGATTGGTTCATAGCCATTGTATTTTTGGGCAAATACCCCTTCACTGTGGTATTTGTCCCGAAGTCACCAGTGCGCTTTAAAGATAGAGACATTCGGTGTAATTAAACAGATATATCATGAACCCCGGGGTGTGTGCCAAAAATATAAGTATTGGGTCTAAATTTCCTTCGCCTTTCAGGCTCAGGAAATTTTACCGCCCAGCGACTTGTGTTTTTGGCAAATACCCCTCATTGTCATGATATATATCTGTTCAAAATTATTTGTCTGTGTTTGGTAATATAATAAGATGGGCATTAGCAATTGTCCACCATCTTACAAAAATTAGCTTATCAATTCATACCTTGATAAGCCGCCTTAAATAAAGTAAGCATGACCCATGCAGTTGATAAACTATGGAAATACTGATTTCTAGATACAAAATAACTATCTATCACACCAGTCTCTATGCACATCCCAGCATGTATACAAAATGTTTTTTCCCTGGATTTTAAGGTCAAAAGGACCCTGAAGATTATCTACAAATGTTTATAATGTTTGGCTTTTACATGTATATTTTTCAATTAATCATGCAACTTTTCCCACTTGTATGTTTATTTTGCACTACATGTTGTTTATTCTTTTTTACCTCAAAGAGAGTCCTTTACTGTAATTTGGTCAATAAAATTTGAAGTTGTGCATCATTTGTAGAATTTTACAATGTTGACTGTTTTCTTGTGCAAGGAATAATTACTGTCAGTCTGATAATTTCAAATTTCATGTTGTCATGGGATCCAGAGAAACCCACAAATTCTAGGTATAGTATGCAGAGATTGATTAACTTGAAATTCAAAAGAACATACCGGGTAATTGCACATTTCAAAATTTCTGTTTCAGGTATTTCAAATTATGTCTTCAATTAAATTTTTTGTTTTTGAATTTTGTTGCTTCAGACATCCACTTCGTCACAAAGAAAAAATCCAAAAATTGTGCAGGAAAATTGGGGGAAAAAAAAAGAAGAAAAAAACATTTTAATGAGTCCTTTTCAGTTATTGATAACAGTATCAAAGCTCAAAAATGTACTGTCTGATACACATACTTTTCTACCCTTGATTGCTGACATTGTGCCTTTTTACAATAATTTCTTATAATGTCCATAGAATGTGCTTAAATTCAAATAGTACAATAGAATCACATACAAATACTTAATCCTGTAATAATAAACCAGATTTCATAGATCTGTCATTCTTGCCCATACTCTGGCAGAATTCTGTCATTATTTTGAAAACAGTCTAGGTATACTGGTACTTTAATGTTCACTTATGAAGTTACTGTTCTGAAGGTAATTAAGATTTTTCTGTGAAGGCAATAACATCAATACAAATGTAGATACTAGTAATATAATAAGAAATACACATAATGTTTTGGGCCAGTCGTACACTTCTTATTTTGGATGGTACAATTGAACTTCAATGGCTCGAACTGCAATAGCTAGAACACCATGGATGTCTTGAACTCTTCTTGTAGTCCCTTTGCTCAGGTTTGAGGATAGCTTGATAGCTGGAACACCATGCTAACTGGAACAGTTCTCTTCGGTCCCTTGGGTGTTCAAGCCATCCAAGTTCTACTGTATATTGTATATAGTGGAAATGTGGCACACAGACTTGTACCATAAAAATCCTATCCTCTGTCTTAAGAATAGGTGGAGGATAAGGATATGAATTTAATGAAACAAGTGCCCTTTGGATGAAGGATGATCATGAGGTTGATTTTATCTGCTATTTCCTGCATCATCTCATACTTTTTATAACATTTATCACACGATGGGATTTATTTCCATGATTTCCATGATTAATACTTCAGTCATTTCACTTGTTGATTTGAATGTCTTATTTCTACATTCGTAATTTTCAGAGTTTCCTATCATCTGCCATGAGTAAACGAATTATTATTGATTCATTCATATTTTCAGATCTATCAGTATTGAAATGGTAAACAAGAAACCACCACCTACCAAGAAATCTCCAGTAATTGCAGAACCTGCTTTAGCCAACAGACCAAAAAGGAATATCTCTCCAAAAAGCTGGGTATATTAGCATTTTTTTTTCTAAAAAATGTGGTCCTGCCTTAATTTATTGAACTAACAGTCCAATTGTAGTATCCTACAAAATGCAATTTTTCAAGTTTTTTTCAATATGGGTTTTTTAATGCATATCACTTCCTGTTTGGGAATGTTTTTTTACCTGAGCAGTAGTCAATTTATCAATTTCATGAAAGGTTCTTGACAAGAAATGTTGGTGATAATAAAATAAAGTCTCAAATCTACCAGATGATTGTCAATTTTGCAGCCTGAAACCTTGTTTCTAGTGGTTTAGCCAAAGAATTCGGACCGACATTTTACTATTTTTACCGGTCCTTCTGTCAAAATGTCGGCTTTGTCTGTTGGACCGACGCATTTCACCTGCATTCATGCAGTGGGACATATTGGGATCACTACCTGTCGTTTTGTGTCGTTGTCGTCACCTTGCATCGGCATCACACAAAATTCTGTGACATTTTTCTCAGCAACCATGTATCCTAATACATGGGTTGCGCATCGTTTCATTCCGGATTTGACTCGTCATTTAAGACAAGGTCATCTGGGGTCAACGGGAGGAAAAATGACGTAATCCAACGTTTGAGCAAGGGACAGATATTTGCTACCAACGAATCTACGTTGTTATTAAACATATGGGTAAACAATCGTTTTCAACTAACAAAGAAATCCACGAGGAATATTTCCAACCCACAAAAAAACGAAACTTGAATGGAAATGAAGAAATTACTATCTTCGTCTTATCAGCGTCTTGGAACCAGTTTTGTACCAGATTCCTCCTCGTTTGGCTAAAATAATGAGCGGTCCCGCAAATGCGCAACCCGTGTATTTTCTGCAATTTGACATGGAGCATCAGTTTTGAGACCTTTACCGTGTAAAAGAGTTTGAGATCTGTCGCATGCCCACTTCCTGTTTAACGGAACTTAGTCGTTATCTTGAAAATTTCCTTAGCATTTTTCTCAGGAATCACATATACCAGCAATCTGCAATTTAGTATGGAACATCATTATTGGGACCTACATGTATATTGTGTAACAGAGTTTGGAATGTCTCATATACCCACTTCCTGTTTGACAGAACTTAGAATGTTTTTTTATGTCCGTCATCACCAAAAAAAAATCTGTCACATTTTTTCTCACGAACCACATATCCCAGCCTTCTGAAATTTAGCATGGAGTATCAGTATGGGGCCTATACCATATAACGGAGTTTGTGAGCTCTCACATGCCCATTTCCTGCTTGACAGAACTTTGAATATTTTTTTCGTCTTGAAAATTTCTGTCATGTTTTTCTCAGGAATCCCATATTCCTACCTTCTGTAATTTCTCATGTAGTATCAGTATAGTGACCTTTACTGTGTAAGAGTATCAGAACTCTTGCATTCCCACTACTTGTTTGATGGAACTTAGAATATTTTTTGCATTATTACGCTGGGGACACATGTCTTCCCTGGAAGACTTACTACTAAGTTTACTAAAGTTGGAACACACAGGTATTCATATGTAATGAATCATCTATGAATTCAATTGAGCTTTTAAACTGACAGCAGGATTTGCAACCATTTAGCAATTGTGAGCTTTTTGCATGGTGCATGACTCGTTGGGGGAGAAACCACCAAGCTATGGTTCTAGTAGGTGCCTTGAAATCTTGCCACATCAGTTCTTCGCGAAATGCATTTCACATTTGGTGGACATTCGGTCCAGCAGTCTTTTATAGCTTATCGGACAGCCCAAAAAGTCATTTGACCAAAAGTTTCTTCATATTTCGTATTATTGGAGATTTCTGGAAAATCATCAAGTTTTTTTCGATAGGGTTTATTAATGCATATCACTTCCTGTTTGAAAATGTTTTTCACCTGAGCACTAGTCAATTTATCAATTTCATGAAAGGTTCTTGACAAGAAATGTTGGGGATAATGAAATAAAGTCTCAAATCTACCAGATGATTGTCAATTTTGCAGCCTGAAACCTTGGGTTGATTCATTTCATCTTTACCCGGTCTAGGATGACCACTTGATCGACCTAACCAGGTTAGTGATCAGAAACGAACAAAGCGGTGTAAAAAATGATGGACATGGTCTTGAAGCTGTTGCGTATTCTGTAATGGGCATGTTAGATTTTTCAGAAGACAAGCTTTCGTCATTTCTATACACTTAACAAATTACAAAATGTATCTTATTAACCTATAAATAATGTTGTATTGTCCTCTTGGGCGGACAGTTATGTTGGGGCAGGGACTATATATAGCTAACTATAGCTAGCTAAATTTAGTCCCTGGTTGGGAAGGGGCAATTTACCCTCTGATTATTTACTAATCTACTAAGGGCTAATTACTTATTTTCATTTTCATTTTTCAAGTTATATTCAGTTACGAAAGCTGCTGCAGCATAAAAACTTGTTTTATTCAAAAACTATATTATGACATATTCCGTATGCGCCAACATTTCTTGTAAATTCCAGGTTTGCTGTGTTTTTATGCTCATATTGTATTTTGTTTCATCACAAAAGTTCGTCTAGATGTTAAATTCTCAAAGCAGATTCACCACAATAACCTTAACGAGTAATAATTACTCTTGCTCCAGTATTAAGTTTCATTCGAGTTCAACTTTATCCGCCATCTTTAAACCGAATGCGCCGCTCATTTAAAAACGGTCTTACCCGGGTGAACTCAAATCTAGAAACGAACGAAAAAACGAATAGACCGGAAGCAAACGGTCTAACCTGGGCAACAGAAACGAACCGCCCCCTTGTTTCTAGTGGTTTAGCCAAAGATTGTTGACATTCGGACAGACATTTTACAATTTTTACCAGTCCTTCTGCCAAAATGTCGGCTTTGCCCGTTGAACCAACGCATTTCGTGAAGACTGCTACTTTGATTCGAACCCACAGTAGTGTGTTACCCCTATTTGCACAGAAAATGTATATTTTATATCGTAATTTGATATTCTGTTTCATTTCAGGGCTCAAAATTGAGCAGCTTAAGTATGTTAATATATTTAAGGTACTAATAGCTATAGTGTTTTCTGTTTTTGAAAAGCTAGGTGCCAAAAGGGCCAAACAGATAAAATAAATTAGCATCTGGTTTTTTTATACGTTTTAATTTTGGGTTTGTGGCCCCACCCGTTTCAGAAAAAGGGGCCAAAAAAGGGTAAAATTCAGTATTTTTGTGTCTGTGGACACCATTCCGAGCTATAAGGGGCCGACGGGGGCCAAAATCGTAAAATTACAGACAACCTAAAATTTTTATTTTTCATCAGATTTCGATGGGATTTTTTTCTTTGGATTCCTCTTGATAAAAGCTTTCAGAGCTGTGCCAACGGATTTGACGTAGCTCTTACCGTTTCCATGCTATAAGGGTTCACAGGGGCCAAAACTGCAGATTTGCAGATTACCTAACATTTTTATTTTTCATCACATTTTGATGGGATTTTTTTCTTTGGAATCCTCTTGATATAAGCTTTCAGTGGTATGTCAACTGATTTGGCATAGGTCTTACTGTTTCCTAGCTATAAGGGGTCTATAATTAAGGGGCCAAAATTGCATTTTTATCAAAATAATATGCAATTTTATTTTTGATCAGATTTTGATGGGATTTTTTTTTTGTTTGGATTCCTCTTGATATAAGCTTTTAGCAGTATGTCCATGGATTGGGCATAGCTCTTACCGTTTCTGAGCTATAAAGGGTCAAAGAGGAATCATAAG